>KK500188.1:20486-52370 GCA_000688715.1 Glossina pallidipes | reverse complement strand
GTCCTCCATCTCGAAGTCGAAGGATTCCGAATAGCTTGTAATACAGACAAACTGTCAGTAACAATGACGGTTTTCAGTTTGTTTTTATGGGCAAGGTTCGCAGTGTGAAGGATAGCTCTGGCTTCGGCTGTGAAGGTTGGAGTACTTTCGTGATATATATGATTGAGAAGAACATGTGCTGAAGCATCTACCACGGCATAAGCAGGAGGCAGACCAGAAGATTTTAAGCCGTCTGTGTATAAAAGATTCCAACCGGTAACCTACAGTGCTCGGGTTTTTTCAGCTATTAGATTTCTGAAGACGTAATTTGGAGTATCTTCTTTCTTGTGCATAAACAGCGAGACGTGAAAGGAGCAGTCTTTCAAAATCCACAGAGGCATAACATCAAAATAGCGGAAAATTTTTAAGGCAATGTCCAATTCCTTTGTGACGTACAAACAATAGTCAATTGCAGATGGCAACTTTGGAATTTTCTTCGCAGTAAAAATCTTTCTGTTTAAATAAAAATTGTATTTTGCTTTCGATAAGTTTCTAAGTTTCCCGTTTCATATAGTCTGTATTAAAAATTATTCCTTGCGAAAATTAAGATAAGCATAAAACTAAAACGTAAATGAAGTTATGCTGTATACATATTCTGTTGTGTGTAACATTAAAGTTCCTTTGAGAATTAGGATTCATTCATAAATATCTCTAGTGATTGCATTGTGGAAGCGTCTCGGCATTTAAATAATTGTTTGTTTGGTAATATAACATAAGGGTGCAGATGAATATTGAGATATGCTTTCCTTATTACCGTTCATTGCATTTCTACATACAGTAATAATGCTTGCAGTCTTGCGTATGTGGTGTCGCAGTGCTTGCCGAAAGTATTTAAGTTGTTTACAATGATTTTCAAGCATTTATTCCCATATCGTTCATAAGTGCATACATGCAAAGTTGCAACATAAAAGTAAAGAAAGATTTTAATAAGTAGTTAAATTTGTAACAATTTTAAGCTTCCATATCACAGTTCCATTAGCTATAATGTAATTAACATTCATTCCTCTTATTCAATGTGGGTATACTTGACTTTAGTTAGATTTTTAGTTGTGTCCTAATCGTGAACTATATTAGCGTCCTATGAAAACAGTAAAAAGAATTACGTCCTTTTTAGCATATAAAGTTTTACATTCCCTGAGAATTCTTATATGCGATGGTTTCCAAAAAATTACTTATGTGATCCAAATTCGATAAGCTTGAATCTACGGCACCCCATTTAGATTAGTATTTCTTAGCCTAGCCACCAATGGGCTTTAAGCCCGGCAATGACCTCTTTCCAATGAAAACAGGATTCCGGATGGCGACTACGTTTGTACATAGCAAGCAGTGGAATATTTAGTCAAACAGGGTCTCTGTAAAATATAGGTGCTTCTAATTTTAACATAAAACAAATTGAACGTTTACTTAAGGAAGCCACAATTATACCACAAAGTCATCAAATTGAAGCCTATCCATATCTTATGGAAAAGGAATTAATTTCATTTTATAAATATATGATATATGCATAACAGCTTATGCGCTACTCGGTTCTTCCGCAGGGCCACGGACTGATAAAGATACAGAAAGTACACTTTTGAAAAGTCAGCATGTGTCTCCGTCTGTGTTAACAGTCTGTATTTTCTAAGTGCGATTAATTTCTTTTTCAGGTCCTAGATATCACGATGAGACATAAGAAATCTCCAGCGCAAATATTGCTACGCTTTCAAATACAATTGGGTAATGCCGCCATGTCGAAGTCAGGAATTTGTGAAAATATGCAAAACAATTTTAATATTTTCGAGTTTGAACTTCGTCCCAAGGATATTCAAAATTTCAATAGCTTAACCTATGGTATGCGTCTTTTTAAATTTTCTGGTAAGGGAGGAAAGAAGTAATTGCTGATCAATGTATATCAAAGACCTTTCTTTCTGCAAATTTAGCACACACAACCATCGATATAATCCATTTGAACGATACTTAGTTTTTCTTCTATTAAGCCATAGATTGATTACTTTACTTCTAATATATATTTTATTATTATTATTATTATTATTATATAAATTTAGCCAGAGAATATATTCTAAGACTAATGTCTTAAAGCACTAGCATCTAAGGCTTTCGGCTTTATTTTTATTAATATTTTTATTATTATTATTATTATTATTATTATTATTATTATTATTATTATTAAAAATTTTACCGCATTTGAGATTTGAACCCACGACCATTGAATTGCTACTCGGCCACTCAGAGGGATAACTTATACTTTATTTTATATGTATACAGCACATATATGTCGACCCTAAAATAAAAATAATTAACTCTTATTTTCATTTAAAGTCTTAAATTTCTATATTTCTTAATCATACTATATATTTTTTTCACGAGAACTCTATATATGTGTTCAAAACTGAACTAAAATATAGACATTCTTTGCATTATACTTCTTGAATTTAGTCCGTTGTCTTCTTTCAAATAATATTTTCCATTTTATCAGATTTTTAGTATGATATTTTAAGCGAGAATATCTATTTTTTTGACCAGCTACTCATGGGATGTCCTCTATACGTACGGGCACGGTGCTTATCAGGAACGGTTATAAAAATAGTAGAATGCAAAAAGAGACCAGTGTTTGTGAACATACGACCTAAAAATGGAGACATCAGGTGCGGCGGGAGAAATCGCTGTTGGTAGTGCGCTCCAAAGGTGGGCAGTGCGGCTAAAAAACGACGAGCTCCGGTAGTATGAGATGACTCCAGGACGAGTGGGTGAGAGCGCTAACAAAGGCATGTAGTCCCGTGAAAGCGTTTAACTGGTGGACACATCTCTTGTATCTCTATAGACAATTGGCCCGAATCTACCTGTACATAAACGCAACACAGCCTACGTTACGCCGATGCTCAAACGTATAGAGAGTCGCGAATACAAATAGATTGTACGTAATAGATGGCACATAATTATTACTAAAATTTTAAATTATTAAAAAAGGGTGAAAGGGTAATGATTCTATACATGTAATCAGCTCACCGTCCACGTCCTAGATAAGGACGGAATTCGCAACTTTATACACTGAGGGAAGTCGACTATTAAAATTCATCCCATAATGGAAAAAATTTATGCTTACCAGCCTCTCTATGAAATAAATTCCTTTCGAAATTTTCGTAAAGAAAAACTTTTCCATTAACGGCAATGAATAGGATGATAATTTACCTAAAAAAAGCAATAAATCGTTTACTCTGATTCAAACTGTCCGATTCTTTTGAGTACTCTTCGTCCAAAGACTACTCGAACACATCAAAGTTGCTTATAATACGTTCCTTTGTCACCAACGTCGGCATGACCACGTTGCTATGTTATATCTGGTAACGTATTAGTGCAAGAGCTGGCCTCTTGTTGTATTTTATGCTTAACATCTCCAACTAATTAAAGGTAGGAGGATATAATCGTGGTCGTAAACATAAAACGATCATCTTGTCATCCAATAAACGCTGCTCATCTCTGAGCGTCACGGAGTGGGTGAGCCTAAACCTTATTTTTCCGACAATAGTCCATCATTTTATATTGCGTCAACTATGGATAGGATTCTATTTGATGGATAAAAGGGTGTCTTAGACAAGCTTACAGATTTAGTTTCAATGTGTCGGTATAGTCGACACATGAATATTTGATTTTGGCAAATGCAGCTTCTTGGTATTGAAGCTTCACTTTCATAATATGCCATTGGGCAATCAATCAAATACGAATATAAATAATCCAATTTTAAGTCGTTTAGGGACATACATATCGCTTGCTCAACCAAATCCGGTTGATGAAGTGTGTCCCACAGTTTACTAATTATAAGTAATTCTTCTCCGTAGGTCTACACATAATCGCAAATAATACCTCGTAAGGAAGCGTTTTGCTTTCTTACTAATAACCGCATAGTTGTCTGTCCTCAGCGAGAAATATCCCTCACCAGTAACCAAGTAAATTCTAAAAGCAGTTGGTCAATTTGTCCGTTCTTGCGATAAAGTACATGTGCTTACTGAAGTCATCGCGTGTGGTAAACCTATTGTTCGTTTTCTCTACAATCGTGTCAAAAGTTGATTCCCTAATGCCTAATTTATGTGTATTGTTCTCCAATATTCTCATATTGGTATATTCAAAGGTTTTATCTCTCAGGTGTTGTAGATTTGGGGTTTCTTCGCTACATTTTCGAATGCGCTATAAAAGTCGATTGAAATTGAGATTGAGACAGCATTGTATTTGTCATACCGTTTATGTGTGAAAAACAATATACAAGCAAATGAATGCAAAGAAGAAGAGGATAGTAAATACCCCTACTTCTCCTCCTATACGATAGGACCGTTCCCCGAAAATTCGTCTAAAAAATCGTGTAAAAAAACTTTGGCTAAATGGAACAATAGAAGACCTTAAACGTCGTTACGAAAGTACAATAAATAATAATAAAAAATTCTTGTTAGAATTCACTTAAAAAGTTATTTCATCTCAATTCATTAAATATATTATACAAAATAGATTATATTTTAAAAAACCAAACTAAATTACTTTATGTCTTTAACCTATGCATAATTCGGGAAATCCTACTCATCACGCATGTAAACGATATAATCGAACTGGCTTGTGAAAAACATATGCGAGGCTACAATGCACATTTGTGAAGGGTGAGAATAAAAAAGTTCATAGCAACATTAAAAAAATTTATGAGAAAAATTTATTTAAAAAACTCACAGAATATTTAAAATTGTTTTAAAAAGAAAAATCGAGAAAGAGGGAGTTTTTTTTCGTTTTAACTCGTGTGCAAGCAAAATTCGGGTTTCAAAAATTTGTATAAAAAGAGAAATAAATGTAATTGAATTCGAAAAACACATAAATTATTTTCAATTTATCTATGCGCAAACTAAAGCAAGTAAGTATAAGTAAAAGTTTAATTTAGCTATGAAAAAAAAGGAAATTTGAAACAAAGCAATGTGAACTAAGGCGCTAAAGAGAGAGAGGTGCAATAAAAGTTAAGAAATCTTTCTATTACTTATTTTTTAAGTGATACGAGTATAACACCTAAAGGCCAACCAACGTATGTGTTCTATCCAAAAGTAATAAATTTGAAAAATTTTCAAGTCAGTCTCAATTATCTTAAGCTAAAAATAGATTAAAAAGTACTTATAGTACACCTGTAGTTAAATTTTATACTTTTAATCTACATGTAATGAGTTAATTTCTGCTCTTTCAAGCACTTCATGTAAGTCTCTGTAAACAATAAGCAAACTTGTATCCATACTTGACTTTTTTTAAAGAGAAAAAACACCACAAAAAACCTAGATATGTCTTGGAACGAATCGTTGACGCCAATCACTTTATCAATTAAAATTTTCCGTGAATTTTGGGCTCGTCTATTATGTAAGAAAATCTTGAAGGGTTCAGATAAATTTTGCTATTGACATCAGCTAGAAATTTTTCAAATACCATTAACGAGTTCTTGTCATATTTTCGGATTTCTTTTTTCTAAAAAGTCTGTAATTCTTTTTATAAAACAACTGCGTGGTATTCTAGCTTCTTACCTTAAGAACAAGTAATGGTAATAGCGGAAGGATATAGTTCGTGGATGGACAGAAGCACAAAGAAACGTGGCTAAATCGATTTAAAATCTTACATTAACCAAACGTAGCTTTATTTTATGGAAATACTGATGCGGATTTCTAGGTGTGACAACCGGAATAAGAAATCTAATAGCAACAACCAATGATGCGATATGATACTATAATATATATATAATAAGAAAAGTTTTACGCTAATAACATTTTAGGTGCGTATAAGATGGAAACTTTTAATTGCATGCATATACTCACTAGATACATAGTTGATGTGTTCGTAGCAAACGAGACAGGTATCAGCACATTGTACAGTTAAATGTATATAAGACCACAATGTTTTGCTGTGCAACAGCAGGTTTTATGTTAGAATTTGTATCTCGTTTTTTTCAAGAGTTCAAAATTTATTGATTTTTTCGATTAAAATTTTGAAACTTCTTTTGAAAATTATTGATACCATAGAGTCGGTTATGCGGGAAATAAGAATTGTATTTTGAAGTTCACTGCTAGTACAAAAACTAAGTGACCGATGGTTCTTAAAATTATGGTACTTTCACTTTAATAAATTTTCAAATTTCGCATTCAGCCATGGTGGTTGCGCCGCTGGGCGACTTTGAATATTGGAACACAGAGAGATAACATAGAGACATATGCAATTTGTCGACATTAAATGAATTGCAAAAAAAATGTTAACGGACCTTTTTCCGGCACCAATCTCGTTGGTCTCGTTGCTGACATTATTTTAAGCTGAAATGACGGAGATGAGCAGATGAACAATATTTATTGTCTAATGTTAAACTGTCTTTACTTGGTTGATTTTTTTGACATTGTGAACCATTACAGCTTTCTTCAAGTTAGCGCGGGGTAAGCATTTACTTATAGAAATGCGAATAGAAACAGTACAACGTACTGATCAAATTTGTGTCCAAATTGATGGCATAATCAGATGATTGTCTGATACTCGGATTTTCCGACCATAACAGAGGTAAGTCTGTGATGAAGGGAGAATACGTAGTACGAGAGATAGTACAGATAAAGAATATGCACTGCAATAAAATTGTAAACACAAATCAACTAAAAAGGCGATACTTCTTTCGAACATATTTGATAACAAAATTGCTGCTTAAGTTGTGAAATTTGGAGAGATAATTTGGTGGCATTACTTAGGAGCAATGTCTCTTAATTTTTTTCCTTTTTGTTAATTTTTTTTAACTGTTAGGATTGTAGAACAATTTAGTAAACTGAAAACGCGTGATGAAAATGCAAGATGCATTTTGTTACCCTTTCTACTGCGATAAGAAATTACTCAGGTGTGCTTGTATATCGCCTATTAAAAATTTTTTTTTTTATGCAAACTCTAATGTCCTTAAATGATTAAAAAAAATTAAATTCTTAATAATTTGCTTATGAAATTTTTTCTGGAAATGAAAAGAAATGTGTTTCCTAAGATCTGTTACTCCACCCATCGTTATTTTCAGCTTTGAGGATTGTAACTTTACTCCTATTGAAAGAACCATAATTCCAATATCCCTAGACCAGAGTTATGTTTTTACTTTCTTCCTTCCAAAAAGATGTCTTTATTATTGTCTAACTTATGTAAGCGCACTGAATTTCTCAAATTAATAAAAAAACGCTTGTTTGGATGACGTTTATTAACCGCACTTGTTTCTTATTATCTACTTTATATTTAGCTTCTTATTGCTTACTTATAATTACCGTAGTCAACGTTTACCTGTGGAAGCAATCGCGATATTCTAAATTTTACATATTTTATCATCTGGTGAGATATGCTTACGAGGTTATTTTTGTGGGTACTTCTCTGTTCAGGTGTTCAGTTATTTGTCCCGATCGTTTTTGCATACCAGAAATGCTGTGCAGCGGAAACTATGGAGACAGTTATGCATCATTTTGCAACATATGCTTAAATGTTTAAATATGTTTCTTAAGATATTTTGATATTTAGAGATATATGAATATGTGTAGCCATAATACAAGTTTATAAAAATATTTGAATTTAGAGCTAAATATATGTACGTCCGATATGCTTCCTTCCTAATAACAAATCCGTCCGCATAATTGTCCACCCATAGTACGAAATATTCCTCACCCGTGAATTCTAAAAGCAGTTGGTAAGTTTGTCCATTCGTGCAATAGATTACACGTGAAAGTATTGGTACCGCTCATCTCCTCTGCGTAAGTGGATAATAAAGGTGTGTAAAATGTCTTCTCTTTTGAATTCATATTTTCCTTTATAGTATAATGACAAAGTTCCTCCCCGTGTTCATATATTGTAGTTTGTACATTTACAAAATATATGAAGCTATGAGCTACATGTTATAATACACGCATAGGCATACACCTAACGGTCTTCTATTTTATACTTATTTTGTCATACACGAGATTATGTACCTAAACGGTTACTTGTGGACACATATTCTAATATATTTCATAGATAGACATATACATAATGAGCTACTATGCCCTATCTTTATTTTTGCTTCTTGCAAGCGAAGTCATATACTTAAAACGCCCACTTCTTCATT
This sequence comes from Glossina pallidipes, assembly GCA_000688715.1. Lineage (NCBI taxonomy): Eukaryota > Metazoa > Arthropoda > Insecta > Diptera > Glossinidae > Glossina > Glossina pallidipes. Next base: position 44,221 of record KK500188.1, on the reverse strand, counting down.
AATAAGTTACGGCTAGTCTGTTGAACTTAGGGAATTAGGGATTAACGGTTACATATCGTAATATATTTAGTTCGTTACCGCAAATCTCTAATCGCACGGTACCCCTAACTGTAAAAGCAATAAATAATAAGAAAATACCTATCAAATTTCTCATGAACAATGAAAACATAAATTCGACGAAAATACGAAAATCCAAGAGTTTTTTTGATAAATTTTCGTGGAAAGGGACTTCCTGGGTAGCTCTGAGCATACCGTGGATAAGAACCCTCGTTACACTGTATTTTATATGAGATGAAGCTTTTTTGCCGCAACAACTAAACCGATCATTACAAAAATCAAAATTATGTCTATGATGGTTCAGTAAATTCGCAAATAATGTTAAGAAATGGCAAAACTACATATATACACTTGAAAGATGGCGAAACGTATTCTGTTTGGGAGTTTTTTGCATTGTAACACGGCGAAAGCAAAAGTAATGGAATAAATGATTATAATTTCAAGAGAAATTATATGTGATTTGATCACATTTTTATTTCTTTCCATTAGCTTGCATATGATATCTGATTGTAACCTAGCGCCGTAATTCATGTTTTAATATATGAAAAAAATTATTAATAAATAAGTTTGGAGAGCTAAATGTGTTAATTCTAAATTATGTTCGTCGTAGTTCATGACATGGTGAATTAATTTTTTCTTAACAATTCCGTCGACATGAGCTGCTAAATAAGAAGACTTGGAGAGTAGAGTGTGAATTGCAACAGACTGAAAAGTATAAAATAAATTTTTAAAGTGAATTAAAATTTGGCAAATAAGTTTTATTGCGGCCTGTCTTATGTGACTATACATGAAAGCAGTTTCCTTACGCATTAAACCTTACAAGCCACAAGCTGCAACTGAGATAATATTCCGACCTTTTATTTGATTTAAAAAAACAATTTTATATAATATTACAAACAACAACAAACAGGAATTTTAACTTAGCAGTGTGAGTCAATAAAGTGGATTTTACATTTGACCAAAACCTTTGCACGAAACATTCGCGTGGAAATATAGGGCTTAACCAACATTCATATGTAATCATATGGTTTTTGCTATTTTTCATTCGTTGTTAGGTTTTTATATTATTTTAAGTACCAATTTTGAATTTAAACCCATGGGGCTTCATCATATATTGCGCACAACATAAGTGAAGACTATGTCGATAACCGGTATTACGTTGTGATGACGACGGCATGACCGCCGCGTGATGTCACCATCACAACCATGCGGTTGACGAATTGGTTTAGTGATGTGAAAACCTGTTGCATATCAGTGGAGCAAAAAAAAAAAGCATTTCATAGCTGAGTAAGTACCTCGGCAAAATTTAATTCCTATCGATAAACACATGAAATATTTTGTAACATTGAAAGCATAAGCTTTTGTAAAAATTAAAGCAACTGTTCTAGATTGAAGTTCGAGTGCCGTTTGAAATTTAAGTGCGATTCCGAAATTCATCTAATATATTATACATATATTATATAAAATATTTTGATTTAAAATTTTCAGCAAGATTCAAGGCAAATGGATTTGGCTTTTGAGGAAACAGAATAGACCGTTTTGCTTTTAATATATGCATACATGTACGTGTATATACATATAAGGAAGCGGCACAATCATTCTTTTATAACGTCGGAAACGCCCAAAGGAAACTTCAGAAACCCCATAAAATATATATATATTATTATATTTATTTATTTATTTATTTCTTTATTTATTTAGTTCTCTGTTGACGCTTATATAACTCCAAAGCCATTAAAGCCAATTATAAAAGATTACAATGTTCACCGTAGATGCAATAATAAACTACAATAATATATACTACAATAACTACATTAACATGAAAGATAAGAGGAGATTACTCGTTTGCACATTTAGTTACACATCATGCCGTAACTTATATGCTACGTCACATATCCTTCATGAATTCTTGGGTTTTTGTGTTCGTAAACTATTGTCCAATTAAGAGTTTTTTTTTTAATCTTAATGAGATCATGGCCTTAATTGAATTACCATTTATTTATTCATCTAATGAATCATTATTTATTACGGACGAACGTTCTACTCTCTTCTATCCTTGGTGGCCTTTGTCGTTTGTATTTCCGAATTACAAGAGAACGAAATTTTTCCTGCCAACGCATCGAGCGCATCTGTGGGACAATCTTAACACTCTTACTGCTTATAATCAACTCCGCGTTGATCTTTACTTCTTGAAGATCGAATGTCAAGTCTCATTTAATCAGATTGCCAACCCGTAATGTTCTCTTTGGAGCTCAAATTCGTACCTCGGATAAAGTAGATCCCACCAGGTTGTCTGCTCTGTCAGATGACACATTCTCATGTCTGTTGGCGGTTCTATATTAATCCTCGAATACCTTAAAGTACGTTAAGAAACGTACAACAAGCCTAAAACTACGTGTGGGACCACGATGAGGCATGATTCTGGTCCTCACAAACGTTCTGTTCTAACACTTGTTACTTTCACAGAAAAAGGTCAGCGTTTATTGGTAAATCTCAAAGGAAGACAGAATAGACATTAAGGCGCAAAGCGACAGTACCAGTCTAAAAAAAATATTTCTTTAGCATTTCTTTGTTTTTTAACGCAAAGGTAATAGAATAATAATATTGTCTCCCTTTCTCTGGCAAGTATCGAACACATCTTCTAGTATTGAAACTAATGTTATTCTTAGGATTTTGTCTCTCGTTTTATTAATCCATTTATGCTTGGTGCGTTGCGCTTAAATTAAAGTTTATCTCTTTATCAGCCTACACTCTCCTTCTATTTATTATTGTGGGTTGTCTCATTATTTTTTAAAAATATTAAAAATAGGCAAGACCGGATCCATTCTCCCAAGACGTCTTTAATTAAAGAAGCTCTGCGGGTTGCAGCGTAATTGGGGAAAACTTTTAATATAAAAAAAAGCTGACTTAATCTACATGTCCGTGAGTAAGGATGGATTTTTAAAAACATTGTTCCTTGCACGATCAGCGAGTAATTGAGTGAAAAAGTTAAATTTTCCAACTAAAGAAAAGTCTGTGAATAATTATCGTTCAAATCAGATAGTCCAAAATATCCTACATACTTCTGTTTGGGAAGTTATTTTAAGGATATTGTCAAAAATTCGAAGAAAGGCATGAAAGTTGGTGGAATTATGACGTATACTGATTTGAATAATCGTGTTTCCAGAAAAACGCGTTCGGAGTTTTGGAATGTGTTGTAGATATGCTTTTTTTGTACATTAAATTTTTTTTCTTAGTTTTCCCATTAATCTGTAATCGCGCCTGAACCATAATGATGACGCTTTTCATCCTTTCTACATACGTTTCTGACTAGAAGATGCGCTTTTTCCAATATTTTTAAAAACAGTAATGACTAGTTTTGCACTTTATGTGTTGTAAAATTATACAAACAACGACAAAAAGATGTGTAATTCTACAGTTTTATAATTCGTAATATATAATTCACAATTCATAAAAGACTCAAAAACTTCATAATAAACATCATTTGCTACAAGCCCTTACATCTATCGAACGACTGCCAACTTCACATCCATTCAACGGTCGTCTCCTCAAACCTACATGAACGTATAAACTTTCAGCACATCTATTAGCGGATTGAAGGGGTTGAATAGATACGGCATTATGCTGTAACCTTCTAGCACGGATTCATTTGAGACAGGTAGTCTTTTCGCAGGGGTCGAGCCAGAGCCCGAAATTTCAAGGAAAAATTTTCTTTTATGTGATTCTCTGATGGCCGAAACTTCTATTATAATTCGTTGTTTTGTTTATACATTATGTTTCGTCACTTGTTGTTACGTTATAAATTGTTATTTTGTTTTATTATGCTAACAAATAATTTTTCAATTTTTTGAATTGAATGACTTTTATAAATAAAAATAAAACGTTTTCTAAAATTAATATCGAACACATTCTCTTTCTTCTGAATGAATAAATGTGTGTGTGTAACTACAAATTCCGAAATGCGTGTATGTAACTGCAATCGCTACCTGAGCCAATATTAAGGTAATGAGCATGTCAATTTAACCTTGACGGCACAATTCTGAAGTGATTTAACCATGTCTGTCCGTCAGTGTTGGTGTGTTGTTGGCACTCTCCTGGTTGCAAAAATGGAGATATCAGCATCAAAATTAGTAGAAACATTGGAAGTTTCTCCAAACAGATTGGAGTTGAAAATGGGCCAAATTGGTGGGAGCAGAACGCAACTCCATTTTTTCAAACAAAAAAGGGTTTTTGCTCCGAAATATTCCACATTTACTTTACGAAAAACTCTACTCTTTACAAAAATGGAAACAATCGGCCATGCCCACACAATCTCACAATTAATTATTTTTGTTTTTTAATTTTTTTGAGGATTTATGCTGTTTTATTGTAAGACAAACAACACCGAATGTTTAAAACTATTTTGTAGACTCCTTAAGTGGAGACATTTTACCGGCTTAAAATGAGTTAAGTCTAAACTGAATATGGTGCCATCGCGATTAATATTTTCTTAATAATAATAGAATGCTACAAACATAGTGGTGGGTATGTGAGATTCGGTCTCCGCCGATAAATAAAGCTTTCTTGCTTGTTATTTTTGCAGTCAGCAGATAAAATTATAAATAATATGAATAATACGATAACATACAAATAAAACATAATTAAGCACAAAAAATTTATATTTATACTAAAATCAAATTAGAAGTCAATATCTGCGCTTGCATGGTCGAAGTTTTTTTCCATAATTTTTCTTGTATCAATATAAGTTTGTTAGAAATGAAAAAAAGGAGGGTAGAGGGCGTATATATCGATTTTTAATAAACGGACCTTATTCGCAATCAACAAACTCCACAACAAGAGTATGTATATAGTATATTGGACAAGGCAAAATTTCAGCTCCCAGTTCAGCCTTATTTACCTATTTCTACTTCTATTAGATTGCGTTGGCTTTGGAGCTTTTACAGTCTTAAAAAATAACATTTAAAAACTAAGAAAAGGTGCGAAAGTGGTCGCGTACTACATTTCAACTGAGTAAAAAAATATAAAAAATTAAAGTTCTTTCAAAACGAAGTTCAAAATTTCCACCTATTTCAAAGTGCTTCATTAGCAAGCCCTTAAGTCATAAAAAACTATATTCTGCAAATTTCCTAGTCGTTTATCAGCACTATTATCTCGTAAGCGACATCTTGTTTCACTTCTTCAGGCCATCCGTATACGTAGTAGTAGCCCATCTGAAAAGAGGAGAAACAAAATCCGCAGATCGCGTGTCTGTCGGTGTTCTCTTTCGCGAGATTGCAATTGTAATTTGCGAAAATTTAAATTAAATTAAAGTACACATCTAAATACGCCTGTTACTTGTAAACTTTCACTTCTGTCATATTTTCATATATTTTGTATAATTGCTATACACTGATGTTGAATATGTCACGCTTTTAGCGCGTAAAGCTTTTACTATGTACGTTTCGAGGAACTTCTGTACAACACCAAACTGCGTATTAATTCTTGTTTTCCATTTAATGGTACACATACATATGAATAGCGCTCTTTTGAATGGTTTGGCTGAAACAAAGTTATTATTTTAAAGTGGGAGACATGGAAAACAAGTAGACTGCTTAAGTTAACATCCATTCAAAGTTATCCCCAAACCGACAGGCGAATTGTATATGCATATGATTATACAGCGACAAAAATTGCTTCCCTGGCATACATTGCTTATATGTGCGATTTTATTCTATCCTCGGCAGGAGGATGACAATGATTATGATGGATTGCAAACCTTTTTATGCTCATCATAGGGTGCAGGATAGTTAGTCAACTAGCCACGGGGCAGTACTCTGCTGATCTCTAGAGGGCGCCATACCTCTAAAGAATCAAGTCGGTGAAAAAGTGTTTGGAAGATATCAACACAGACATCATACTGCCATTCTTTTAAACTGCTCTGTTTCTCTAGTTCAAAGATTTCCAGAAAATAACTACTGTGGAGAAAAATGAAGGAAGTAGTATGCTCCGAACGATCCTCTTCATTTATCTATGGCGATCGCATTGTCGGAAGATGTATTTGTAACATACATGTAACGTAGTAGAGAATCGGCATTAGATCACCAAAGAATGGGGGAATTGATTTGGCCATACATCGATTTGTCTGTCTATTAAGAGCTCGATTATTACCTTATCATCTTGTTTAAGAGTACAAGCTTAAAATTATCGCTTTACAAAAATTTTTTTCCTTTTCATAAGTTAAGGTCGTCCATCAATAAAGTAAAATCGTGCGAAAGCCAATTTATGTTTTTTGACTTAAAGCGGTTCTTACAGAATTAAGAGTTCGGTAGACCTGCTCGTGCTGAACAAATCTTTTTTTTCCCGTATTGTTGGAAAGGCTGGACTTTGTTAAACAAGTGTACAGCTAAGAAAAGGGAGAGATCGAACCACTCCAAATTCCCCGAATATCGAAAACTTTCTACGAATATGGATAAATTTCACCGTTTAAAAACTGCACAATAGAAATTGTCTGTAAAATACCTTTGTCCCCCTGTAAAATACATTGTCTTGTAAAGGAATTTAGTTATTTTTAACTGAGATGAGAGCAAGTTTTCCTTAATTAAATGAAGTAAGAAATTTTTAGTACCACGAACATTAAACCGCCCTAAAGTCTATGCAAATGGTGTGTTTAATAACGGTCGTGTTTCCAATTCTAAAAACAATTATAAACAAAGAAAACAGCTATTTCCTTCTTGATCGAACCGCTGACTGGGTAACATGCCAGCGTCCGAAGTAAATTCGGTCATCTTCTGCTGGGTTTGCACATTATAGGTCCCGAGTTAGGGATATTCTGAAAGAAGACCGTCCGTTTCATCCGATAACTAACGATTGGCTATTTAGATTAGGTAGAGGCATTGAAGTTTTAATTTTTAACCGCTAGGTTCTTTATAGGCAATTAGACCCTTTTCTTTATCATTAATCGATTTATTTACTTAAGTTAGTGGCATAAGTTAATTAATACAAAGAAATTGAATTATCACGTGAAACGGATTTTTATTCAGATTAGATATATAAATAACGAAACTAGGAAATTCTGTAACAACCGCTGAGACTTATCCCGCCATTATTTTATTAAAAGGTCATTGTTTCCAACAAACATGACGTATACTCAGATCTTCGATATTTTTAAATTTACCTAATAATGCATAAATACTGCATGTATTTTTAGATACTGCTGTGGACGAATAGTTAGTTTGTATATAGTTAACATTATTATTTAGGTAGTATAATAAAAACACCAAGTTTATTAAAAATATTTGTAACAAGTAAAACGACAATAGTGGGACACGGCCCACCATTTAATATCATACAACACTTCGCTTAATACCGTGTATAATGAGTTTTCAATATAAGATGTTATATGGAAAATAGACTAAAAAAGTGGTCCATTTTCAATAGCTTTTGCCATTGGACCGCAACCTGTCCGTGTGCTAAGTCTAATACAAAAGTCTCAAAAATGGCAACCTGTAGGTTGAGCATAAGAGCACAAGGCCTAGAGAAGGGCAGATGGACAGACTAGCTTAGATTCATTCAGAAAGAGATTCCGTTGCATCCGCAGGATTCTCATATATCCTTGTACCACAAATGGTGTAGGATATAAAAATGATTACTCAATCAAGAATATTTAAAATTTATTTCATTGATTTTTAAACATTATTCACTGAATTGATTGACCATCATTTACGAAAAACTACCATTAATTCATTAAATATTTGCCATCAATTAAACTAAAAGCATTGTAGACTGATTTAAAAAGTGAACCCTGGGTAATGGCACATGTATATATATAGTTGTAGCAATATGGGGGAGAAGAAGTTATGTACATAAAATTGTAATAAACCTTAACTATTCAGTCCTATATTAATTTTATTTGCAGTATACACTGAATTAAAGCAGTGAATGGTGTGGATAAAGGTAAGTAGACATTATTTGTTTGAAAACTACTCATTAAAATGATTTGCACATACATGTATTGAATAACAGCAAAATCATGTTTACATATAAAACCATTTCATCAAAAAACCAATTGAAAAGTAGAAAACTTTTTTTCAAAATTGTAGCTCGCCGTACGTATATTAAATATTTATTTTTCATGATGAATCAGTTCATTTTTGCTAGCAGTTGTTGTTATAGAATTTGTTATGTTATTGCTAGGAGGTTCTATACAAATCAGGCAGGAAAAGATTTGCTTTGAATAATAAAATAAATTTTACGCAAATTAAGACAACTGCAGAAATTTGTGTAGGGAGTATTGTTTACTATGTATTTATTGTATTGTACAGTTGCAGTATGTATTGTATTGTAAAATTCTTAGGCATAACATTCACGTCACCTATGAAAATATATCGAAATTTTTTCGTTAAGTCGGTTCACAATTTTACTCATTCCCTCAAGAGTATGAAAACATTCACGTCACCTATGCAAATATGTATGGAAATTGTTTCTATAAATCGGCTCACAATTTTACTCTGATCAAGAGTATGAACATATATAAATATACCTTGACTACTGTACTGTACTCTACATATAATGAACAAAATTCCAAATCCTATGACAGCAGATTAGTTAAAAGAAAATTTCCAAAAAAGCTGCGCTGATATCTTGAGCAGTCTTAGATATCTACCATCAGTAAATATTATAGAAAGGATTAGTTTGACTGAAGACGTTGAAATAGTTTACATTCTTTTATATTGTGGTAATCCGTCTTTTTAAGGCATAGTATGGTTGGAATGAAATTCAGATCATTTTTGTAGCTCACAGGTATTTGTCTTGTAAGCGATTGGAACCATAACTGACTGAATAATTGTGGACTGAAACTACACATGACAGTAGTTTTAACAACCACTACCTGTCTAAATAATGTGCGACCCTTGTCGATTTGTCCAAATCTAGTGCAAAATGCAATATCATTCCTAATCTATTACCGATTTTCAATTCTTTCGCCGTTTGCACTATGTTTGCGTCTTCTTCAACATTATGTCGGGAAATTCTTCCCAAATTGGTCTTCCAAATTATATGAAAATTGCGCTCCAAACACGTCGCAAAGAAGGGGAGGAATAGTTGCGCATGAGTATTATTAGCTTATCACGAACATTTTTCACACAATAATCTCAGTAATATCGTAGGAAGACCTGTCGACTTTTGGCAATGAAATCTTGTAAAGTATTAATCGCAGTTCAAATTTTTTCATAAAATAACGGTCGAAATCGGGAGGACTGTTTCATATTTGATATAAAACTCAAATATTTTTGATTCGCGTTATTGCGCGCTCATATTCTGAACATCAATAAGCTGGAAAGCCAGAGTGACAACCGAACTTGCTATAAAGAAACTAGGTTAGGAGGTGAACCTCTGAACACTTTTCTGCTTAGTCCCAAGGCTTCGGACAGGCGATATAACTTTGATTGATGATGATGATGATCGTTTCATTTAGAAAAACAAGTACGAAAGAATATATTAAGATTCTTTATGAGTCCCTTTGATTTTGTGGGCGTAAAAAGGAATTGATGAGCTAGGAGAAGTTTAGGAAAGGATAAAGCATGGCTAAAGAATAGGCTAAGTCATGAATGCACGAATGAGCCTTGGACAACAGACGCGAGTGTTTGAACACACAACCATTACAAGTTAATCGTTACACAACTCTCGCCGCTTTAAATGATTTTCATAGTATAGTAAATTTAGTTTACTCGTACTCTCCCGTGGTGCGTTTTGTTTGCGTTTTATTTTTTCTACCCACAATATTCTGCCCGCTTGCATTAATCTTAAGTTTAAAATAATTTTTTCATGCAATTTTCACAAACATTTTCTTTTTCTCACATCAATTTTTTAAAACAATAAAGAAAACAACTTTTTTCAGGTAGCAAAACAATAGAATGTTAGTTAAGATGCAAATATAATACGAGAACCATTGGAGTCTTTCCACAACTTGTTATATAAGTGAGGAACGAACTTACGAATATGAAAAGACATCTGGGTGCATGTTCTGGCTAATGGCGTGATTGCGTCGTATTATTGGGAATATTCGGTTGGTTCAACCTTTACGATGTTGACTGTGACAAAAATCATTCGTTGGGACTGTACTGTAACTGTAGAGTTTGTTAAATTTGTACCGATGCACATGTAACATCCAGAAAAATCAAGTTCAGATTCACCTTATACTATATCGCCCGATTCAGAATCACATTTTTCTTCGATCCGTCGTTTGTCTATCCGTCTTCCTGTCTGCTGCCTATATATGCATAAAATTTGGTTTCAACTTGCATATTGTAGTCCTTGACACATTTCAAAAAAGTTTCATAAACTTACAGGTTTCGGACAAACTCTATCGTTGCATCGAAGAAGTTTATATGCAAAAAATTTGCAAAATTTGCAGAATTCGAAAAAATCGCTAAGTAATGGTATTTCGATATAATAACTAGCCGTGAACAATTAGGGTCAAATGGACCAAATTTTTTAACCTTATTTCACATAACTATTCCTATGAAACGTAACCCCACGGTGGACAGACCTAATTTGTGATGATGAAAAAAGTAGTTTATAATAATAGTTGGACAGAGTGCGGATTACATAGGTCAATTTTTATTCGGATCCCATCTTATATAAGAGCTCTCACGAAATGTAAGCTTTTATTCACCACCACTTTATGGCGAAATTAGGTGAAGAGTAATAAGATCTTTGGACAAGAAATATACTTTCGATAAATTTGCATCACGTCAGTTCCTGCGCCTTCCCGGATAAAGACTTCGTAGAAGAATATAGTTTCACATGGAAACAAAATATAATTTTCGGCATTTTATGGCGAAAGCAACCGAAAAATCGTGCTACGCCAAGTAATGGAGGGCATTAAATGGTTGGCTTTGGACCATAATTATTTTCAGCCAGCTGCCCTACAGCTTGTGGAATTCCATCGCGTTAAACGCTTAAAGTAATACCACTTGTTGAGAGATTTAATAGAAGTCATTTTCTTCCAAAAATATAATAGACTCGCCTATAGTTCTCCTGTTTGGTTTGTCCTGAAGTAAACAAATCGATTAGTACAAATTGTTGCCAGCAATTACTTGGATAAACCGAAACTGAGGCAACAAAAGTGTGCGACAATAAAGAAAAGCGGAAAAGCTGAAAATCTTTATAGGAATGCAGATTTACACAAATTTGAAAAACTTTACTCTAAACATAACCGCTTGGTTTACTATGACTTATTTTAAGATGTGCGATCTCTTTCACACGTTCATTAGTGAAAACATTTATTTTGTAAATAGTAGTGTTAATGCATTTTTCAAGCAAGAAAAACGGTATGCAGCTACACCAATTTACAAAGTTTGTTTTGACGCTTCGTCGACTTAACTGGTTCTTGCTATGTCTACATAAAGAATATTAATCGAAAGAGCAAAAGGAAAGGCCTAAGTATAACACTTCTTCTTTCTTCTCAAATAAACCGGCAAATAGCGATTTGATCTTTCGCACAATTAAACACCGACGCAAAAATAGTTGCAACCCCGGTAATAATAAACGCACAATCAACAAACATTTTGCAACCAACTTCATTTTTATATGGTTCACTCAAGAGATAACTTGCTTGTTGAAAATCTTATATGTTTTCATATAACGAGCAGACTCCCGCCTACATTTTTTAAGGTTTTATTGTGACTGGTAACGACGATTTTTTCTACTTCTATGTAAATAGTGTAGCATCATCGAAAGAATGCAACGTTTTAGAGTGTTGGTAGTTATTAGTAATTAGCGGAACACCCATATTTTTGTCGGTGATGTCCACCTGTCGTGGAAATCCGCCCGTCTTTTCTAATTCAAGAACCCTTTCATCCAAAATATTTCTAGAAAAAAAAAATGTTTTCCAAATATGAAAATTGTGGAAAGGGTCAGGAAAAAATTATTCTCTCTGATATAAATTTTAATCTTGGGTTAAAAGTTTAACAGGTTTATTAAAAGTATTAAAATATTCTTTAAAATATAACATTTAATAATCAGTCCAGCACATATCCATACAAAACGTTTTTCGCATTCTTTAAACAGCCACTTACTTTATAAAATTGTGATGAAATCGTGTGTAATTTGTGGGTAAAAATTATTGCAAAGTCTTGCGATAGAATCAAAAAGAATGACAAAAAAATCAAAACAGATAAATAAACAAAAAAAAAAGTATATACCCTTTGTAGAGAATTTTGGTTGCTTTACCAATTTTAACCGTTAGTTAAATACGCAATTGCATTTCGCAGCTGCCATGTCGTTGAGCTCACCTATTCTTTTATCTGTAACTTTTAAAAAGAGTCGATTAATAGAAATGTGGCGATTTGTTCAATTTTTTTTTTATACCTACCACCGAAACATCAAGGGCATATACACTTTGTCAAAACATTGGCAACGCTTACAAGGAAGCTTCAGTGACTCCACAAACTATATATAGTAGTACAAATTCTGAGTTCCGTTAAGCATGTCCGCCTGTGCATCTGCCCAATCGTTTAGTATATGTGGTACATTCCCCCATTAGCGAAAATGAAGCTATCGCTTATAAATTTGTAAAAGAATTTAAAAGTGACCTAAGGACACGCCTATCATACGACAAAAACTTTTATTTGAAAAATAGAGAAAACAAGTTGCGTTCACGCCACATTAGAGCGCATCAAATTTAGTTTTTTTTTACTTTTTTGTCTTTTTTAGGATGAGGGTGACGGGTATAAAATATTACGTCATGATCGAATATAATTTTCTTAGTTTTTTTTTCTTCTTTTGAGTATATGCGATTGCTTCACGTGTCTTTTCAGAGAACATTGCTCACACCTGCCCAGACTATGAGTTATAACTTTCAACCCGTCATCGAAATTATGTTTATCATAAGAATTACAAAAAGATGCGAATAAAATATGGACAGAAATCATATCAAAATATGACGGTAAATGTATACGAATAAATGAAGATGGTAAAAAAATAACGATATAAATAAAAGTAAATAAGAATAAAGGCTGAAGTTATTAGGAGATTTGTCCATACTTTCCTGTGTGTTATCATTTTGAATAAATTGCATAACTATGCAACGATTGCGTTATTCTAGACATTTTCGTCGAGCTGCGAAATCAAACATAAAGCTCAATTTTTAACCTCAAAATTATTGGTTGAAAAGTATTAACGGCGAAACAGTTGCAACAAATTTTTGTTTCGTGTGTTAAAAACATTTTTTTAGATTATAGGATGATGCTCCCGTTTCCAACCACCCACAGTTTGCAAAAGTGGACATTATTGCAAATTTGGATGATCATAAAGGTTGTTATCGTTATTATTATTATTAAAAGTTTGCGCATAACAATGTTTAAAAACTACGTATTTGCTGCGTTGTGCACATGTAGTCACAAGCATGAGTCTATATGTAGTCATTGGATATTGCTGCATATTTGTTTAATTTCAAATTATTTCGACATCATTACGCCATTGGTATTCATGCCGCTTTCGGTAAGGACGTAAAAACTTTAATATATATACATGTGTGTACATCATATGTGTGCACGTATAACTATGGTTATGCAGATATACGAAGTGCGGCTTTGTATATTGAAACAAGTTATTTTCATATTCATTCACCCACAGATATGTAAGCTGAAGTATACATAGGCAAATCGTGTCATACCCATACATTTGCATCTGTTTATATAACGCTTTAACTTAAGTATTGCAATAATTCAACATTTTGTCAAAGGAGACGGTCGTATAACAAATCGGCGTAAAGATTTCATTAAGAGATTATAAGGTGATCCCAACAGAATTTATTTAGCCTTTTATTCCTCCGAAATAGTTGAGAAATTATTCTTTAACAATAATCTTGGATCTACGTTCATTAAATGCTTATCTTAAGTAAAGTAAAGCTTAACTAGTTGGGAGCGTTCGACATATATATATTTTGGCGATTTATTATTACAATTCGATATACAAGCCCAAAGTTTCAATAAGCCACAGCACAATTTGATCAGCATCAAATTCTGAATTTGGCCAAGCATGTCCGCCTGCGGAATTTCTGTTCTGGCCGCAAAAATAAAGCTATTGGCTTCATATTGGGCAGAAACATTAAAAGCTTTTGTTCGCAGGTCGGTATTGGAAATTGGTCAAATCTGTCAAAGAACTCTACTGTACGATGTAAATTGAGAATACCTTTTCAATATGAATAAAAAATTGTTTTTTACTCATAACTACAGCAGACATAAACTACAGCAAACAAATCAACAAAAATTTTAACGTACATTGGCGATTCTGGATCTGTACAAATATGATAAATATCGGCCAGGCCTACACAATTTTATAGCGTGCCATAATTTAATTTTTTTTTCAATATTTTTATAAGGCGAAGAAACGAACGACAAAACCATTATAAAGTAAATAAATTCTTGGCAGTTTGGAATGCACCTAAGCATGTCTCCCGGTTACATATCTCTGTGGTAAACATTTTCCCGTTCGCAACAAGGAAGACATGCTCTACAAACTTGCAAAAAAATTTGAAAATGACCCAAGCTGGTCAAAGAACAGGCCTGTAGCTACCACATGTATACGCAGCAGACACTGTGAACACCTTTGTTTTCCGAGCTTTTTTGCTTGTTACTCATAAAGTGCAACAAATACACCGTATAATTTTCCGATAGAAAATAGAAAAAATCAGCCGCACCCACTCAATATAAATGAGTATGACAATTTAGTCCGTTTCCCACTTTTTAGAATCACGGCGATGGGTATACAAGATTCTGTCACGATCGAATATAAACTTACTTGTTTTATTTCTTTGCTGCCCTTTAATGTTTAAAATATCGAAATTACAGATATTCTGGCCCATCACAACATAAGCACCCGTCATATAGCTTTCGTTTAAGTTTTATCATATATGGGTTCACAGATAAATACGCAAAACTCTCGAAACGTAATATGCTTAACGTAACATCATCTTGATCGAAACACTTTATTAGAATGCTATGTTTAAAAGCAGAAACAGCAAAAAAAGGTGCGTGGATTAAACAACGCAATCTTAAATTACTATGTAGGAGTTTTCCCTGTGCGGAAAATTTCGGGGTTCACAGCAGAGAACAGCGAAAAATAATTCGTTAACCAAGGGAGGGAAGACCAATTTTATTCAAACCCCAATTTAATTGTCTTGCAGTTCAACTTTGGTAATGCACTTCCTTCCGTAAGACCATCGAGAATCATTTCGCTGCTTGCCAAATACTTTATTTATATTTCATTACACTTGTTTTTCTAGTGAACGAAATTGGCTTTTATATCTAAATTCTTAGTACTTGATGAATAAGAATTATTTGTAGCGAATTATGTTACTTTTGTTGCCGCAAAAGAGAAAGAAACCCTTTTTGCTGCTTGGCAGGGGTTTGATGGCCAAAGGTAGCAGCAAAGCGTTTTCTTAAAAAGCGGCTACAAACGACATGCATTCGGCTCCCGTAGATTATAAACCAATCGTTTTGTGCCTCGTAGTTCATCCGGATATTGCAATCGACTGATAATTGAAAACATGTCTGGTAATTTATGAGCGATTATCTAAATTTTCAGCCCAGTCAACATCGCAATAGGTCATAATTGTCTTCGTATGTTACTGATGGTATCTTTAAAGTATCTCATTATACGGACCAAAGCCATAAGTTCGTTTTGGTACCACACTTAGCTTTAAGTTATATTGTGGAAGAGGTAATTAAATATATTGGCAGCGTCGATCGTATCGAACACAGGGTCGGAGGAAGTGACAATAGCAATTCTTATTGATGCAGCCGTCGTAGAGTAAACATCTTTCATTGTTCAATTAGCGAAGAAACTGTGCACGTAGATTAAAACGTTAGATTAAATCTTTTCACGAAAATTTACTTACTTTATCAAGAAGTTTCCTCTCTCAGTTTTTGTTATTTTATATACAAACTCTGCATTTAGAGTCGTAGAGTATTCATAATAACCACGATTCCTTATTGTGCTGCATTGATTTGTTTTGCAAGAAATAAGTTAATTAAAACGCTTAAGATCTTAAATTTTGTAAAATCAAGCGTGTGGGTTTCTTCTAAGCGTAGAAAGAGAATTTGAAATATAAAGGTAAGCTATGGAAGTGGAATATACCAACGAACTTACACCTGGGAGATGCAAAGGCACAAGCTATTTTTGCAAAATATTTCCCAAAAATTTGTAGTCTTTACGCTACGTATATCACGTTTAGTTTTTCATTTTCGCTTTTGTAACATGTGCTTGTACTTAATAACTTGTGTTAAGAATGCAACATTGCGTTCTAAGAATTCACGAAAAGCGGTTTGACGTTGAGGAAATTTTGGCGGGGCTTCGGAACGTTTGCTTGCTTGGTTTTCATAAAGGACGGCAAAAAAGAAAGAAAAGAAAAGAAAAGAAAAGAAAAGAAAAGGAGACCCATCGAGAACGACGAGGAGTTTAAGAGATTGTTACGGATTTTATGAAGAAAAATTTCATAAAAATTCTTCTAAATAATTAAAAAAAAAAAAATTACAGAAAATTTAAAATCTAAAGACTTATATATAAGTGCTTATGCTGATTAGTGTAGATTTTGCTTTTAAAATTTTATTAAAATTACATTCAGAAAAGAACTACCAAATTCTCCCAAACAATTAAACAATAAATTGGGTAATAAATTAAATGAAAGAAAATTTATAAAAAAACAAAGAAGTACACAAAAGATCCGGAACACACACACTCTCGCACAAAAAATGTATAAACGACCAAACGAAGAATTAAAATAAGGATATACGTTTCATAAATAATTATACCATATACAAATTTAGTTATAGAAAAAATTAAACACTCAAAAAATATGTATCAACAATTTTAACCTAATGTAAACGAACTTAATGTTTAGGCTTTATATTGTGTGAGACGAAAGAAGACGGGAACAGTTTAAACGCAATATCATTTTTTTTTTGTTCCGTAAAGTATGTTAGAAGAAGGGGCAGACGGACAGGGCAAAGTGAAATTGCATTTGCAAACTATGAAATTCAATGTGTTTGAAATAAACCGCCTTTGGCTGAATAGAAATAGTCCTCATACGAACAAATGTGCTGCGATTTGATTAAAGAATGTTTATTTTGATGATTCATCCTCGGGAATTAATGCCGTATGATTAAAGAATGCATATTTTTGACGGATTATCTTGACGAATTTAAGGCATTTAAATATGATGTTTCATTTACTACATGTCATCTATGATTCGATGCTCTTGAGTTATTATAAAATAGCTAGGCATAAAAAGAACATGTAAATGTGCTACATGTATAACGTATTTGTATAAAATCGATTTACATATATGCACATATATTTATATAAATATCCAAACGTGGTTGGGACGAAGAGGATTGATCTGTACCCATTTACATACCCCTGGGATGTGGACTACTGCACATGTAATCAAGAAATAGTTTTTGCTTTCTTATTATTGTCGAGTATCTTCCAATTGATGCCCCCATAGCTCGTATGTTATGTTGTACAGCAAACAATCAAACAAAAAAAAAAAATTAATTTTCGTTTTGCAAACTCAAGAGAATGTCTGCATGTGTTGTACATACAGGGATCGTTCTAAATATCTGAAATCTTGCTACAATACCCACGACGGAGATTCGTGCAGATGTCAATTGCTTTGATGAGCAAATGATTGGCACACATGCCACGAATTCACATGTAAGTGCTTTAACATAAAATGTACAACATCAGCACAAACAATTTTCATTCATCTCACCAATAGACAAACAGACAAAGACCATAGAGATCTCTCAGCTATTAGAAAAGCAATAGTAAATGGAATGATGTTAACGTCAACTTAATTTTATGTCCCTTTGGGAAATATGTGACTAAACTTGAAAGACTTTTACCATATGTGATAAGAAAGAAAAGAAAAAAGTGTTCAATTCCTCAATTTAATGGGTAAATTTGTTAACACACGGCACACTTATTGACATTTGATTCATTGGTAAATTTTTAAATCTGCAAAATATCTAAAATATTAGTATACTCTTTTTTACTACAAATACCCCACATTACTTCGATTTCTGTGGGAGGACTTAGGATAGCTGCAGAATTTCTTATACTCATCAATCATCATTTTCTGAATCGATTCCAGCACGTTCGCAAGCTCGCCTGCCTGATGTCTGTCTATTAACTCATTTGATCAACCTACAAGTCTCAATTTTCTGGGCATTTTGATAAAATTTTTTGCACTGAATTTTTCTGGCCTAAGAACACTTTTGAATATGTATGGAATATGACCGTTTTCATGGCAAATCCTTATATATTGTCGTATTTTGAAAGAATTGTTATGTTCAGGTTTCACATTGTAATAGTATCCATGTACATTTAATATTAAAATAGAATATACTTATGGTTTATAACACAATGGGTGTATAAAGGTATATTCGATGTCATAGCTGTGACTTTCTTCATCTTGTTGCTGTGTGCCGGCCTATCCAAGCGTTCAGAATTTGCTTACAATACTACATAACTTATAAGTATAAGTTATCAAGCACGTGCAACTCGTTCGTAAAATTGTACAAATCCGTATCCTTCATTAAATTCTAAAATCGTTCTCTTTGCCTTAAGGAGACCTAAGATATGTTTCTGAAATTCATAAGTCCCACTGATCCATGTGGCCCTAGCGTTTACCAAATTAGTGAAGCTTGCTAGAGAAGCTTTTCCCTAAACCTTACCCTATCCTTAACAAGACCGTTCGTCGTCCAGTGTAACGTCTCAGTTTCACGGTTTTGTCCCATCGTCCTGAATTAGTCCCAGCCCTAAATCGCTCCCCATCCAGAGAGAGGGAGAGAGAGAGAATGGAACTACACTTGAGATTTCCTCCAAACTTATTTGTCACGATCGGCGTTGCCCATCGACTGACAATCACATTCGAAAAGAGCTGGTATGTTTTCGCATCTGGTAGCCAACGTGACTTCCATTAGGTAATTTACTAAAATGTACATAAGTACATTTACAAAGCCGAAAGAGCGATAAATTGATATATAAGTGACCGCGAGGAGACTAATACTAATCTAGAAAAAGGGGCAAAATAATGTTATATACAAGAAAACTAATCATAGTGTTAAAGAAGTATTGAAAGAAGACAAACTAAACCTACGATCTGTGCGACCACACCGATCCTGGGACTGCTCACACCGTATATATTTCATATTGTAATACCACTTACGTATATTCCTTATTGTAAATACGTTCACATGCAGCACAACACCACTGACATATATTCAACATTGCTAAACAATTCACACATATTCATATTACTCGACAGCCAATGTGTTTCTGTATTTTTCTATTATTCTTATTTTTGCTATTCTCACGCATCCAAACAATATTGGAAAAATCCTCAGCAGACAATCGAGTAAAGTTCACCGATTATAAAACAATTGTCTTAGAAATTTAGTCATTTTTGTTGTGATTTGCTTAAGGGCAAAATTCTGTTTTCTACTAGGATGTAATATTAGATCTACTATATAAAGTGGGTACAATGCATCACAACATCGATTTGTGCCATTTAACGGAAAACGAGAAGGTGCCATTGAAGGCTTTCGCCTCGAGCAAATATTACGTAGATCGTGAATACCATATTATTTTACCTTTTGTTTGAATCAAGGTTTTTATATATTGGATTCCTACTTTTTTTACATTTTGTTATCTTTTATACTTTTTTGCACAGTAGGGTTACTCTTCCTATTAATACAAATTTTCCAAGAATTATTGTTATTCCTTTGACGAAGGCGATTTGTGAAGCATTCAAGATCAATATTTAATTTGCTTGTTATATACAAATTGTACGCAAGTTTATTTAACATTAGAAAAAAAGCGCTACCCTCCTGCCTTCTGACCCATCTTTTGACATCACATACGAGCTCATGTGTCCAGCGCGCATGTGTCGACTCTTAACATTTACTCAGCCATATGCACTTACTTTCTTCAGGCGTGAGCCTTCTACCAAGCTGTCTTCTGATATGATATAGTTTTGTTAGTTGATTGGCCACTCTATCTGATATGACGCACGCTGCATCAAGTGGCATTGTGCGAAAACCACAACATACCCTTAGTGCTGTTGTTCGTATTAACTTTTCAACAATTTTGACGTAGCTTGATCTGTGCGAGCTATGCCTCATTGGTGGCGCAGTGTACATTGCGACTGCTAGTACCGTTCTACCCAAAAACAATCGCCTCCTTTAGCTGGGCCAAGTTTTCTACGTACCCGGCCAGTGTAGCATCCACCACCACCAAGTATTTCATTACCGGCGTGGTACACATTTCATGGCTGTCTATATTTAACACGGCCGTATCTCTTCTTTTTATGCTTGTTACTAAAATAGCTTCAGTGGTCTGCGGAACTAAAGACAGTTTCTTACTCGTTAGCCAGGTCTTGTAGCTCATCGTACAGTATATTCGAAAGAAATGGCCGAAGAGAATTGTGAAACTCCAGCCGTTACGTTTAATAGATCAGTACCCTATCAGATAGATAGCTTCTCATTATGTGCATCAAATATATCAGCACACGCAGATTTTGGAGTACCTATTTGACGTCGACATTTAATCGCCCCCTTCGAAAACCGTATTGAATGTGATAAAATATGTCAATCATATATAAGGGGCGATACGAGTCTGGCTTATCAGCAAGCTTCTATGGTTTTGGTAACAACCACAACTTTTGCTTTTTCCACGTCATCGGGAACAGGCAGTCATTATAAACTTCTAGAAAAGATTGAAAATATCCTGCTATGGCTGGCCGTTCCAAACATCGTTTGGAATGCTATCCGGGCGTGGCGTTGTTTCTCAATTCCCATTTAGTTCCCCAACAGCGACATCTGCGCAGGAATAAGTTACGCCATATGTGCGCATTTTACGAACAATATGCTTAGGAGAACAGCTTTCTACAACTTTCTCATGAAGTTTGGAGAGGACAGTACTTCTTGTTTCTTGTACTTTAGCTTGGCCGTTAAGACATTGTATGCATCCGCCCATAAGTTGGATACCGCGTCCTCACATAGCTGTTTAAAGCACTTATTTTCGTTGTCTATTGTCAAATATATGATGAAAGAAACAACAAATGGATTACGCCTCACAATAAGTTATCCGTATATTCCTTATTTTCTTGTCTTTCTTATTATTGAGATTACATGCCTTAAAAATCCTATGATGGATAACGAGATGCTTCAAATCGGGTTATTTTTTATTTTTCAGGGTTACTTACACAGTTTTTCTTAAATCTTGATTAATTTAACGACGCAATTGTTGAAATATTTTATCCAAAAATTCGTATTAAGAGTAATACGATTATCAAAATACGCAAACATGTAATCATCGTAAAACGAAATGTTGATAAAAGTATTTTTTCCTTCGATACCCAAAAACTTCGTGTTGAAACTCTTACAAATAAGTCAATACGACGACTGATTGAAACTCTGGTCTTCCCATCTTTAATATATGAAATCCTTATAATGAGTAAATTAGTATTTATTGAAAATTTAAGAGAAGTATTCATTCCTCTTTAATTAGCGTGAATAACGGAGAGTCTTCTTACTGAAGATTTCTTGTCTCAATTGAATTTGTCCCTTTGTTCGTAAAAAAAATTAAACTACGAAAGAATTTTTGCCTTCGTTCTACTTTCTTTTTTTTTAATTGAAAATGATCAAAATCGGTCAGTCCACAATTACTTATATATATGTTTAGTCAGAGACTGACCCGGTTGTTTAGATTATGACCTTAATATCTTCCCGAGACTTTCAACTTTGACTTTGACGTTTATCTTTTTTTTTCTTTTTATTGGGATTCTTGTTCTACACGAAATTTCGTTACATTTTAAACACTGTAGTAAAAAAAAAAATTTATATATTTTTAAAATATTTTTCTTTCCTTTTTATACTGTACATCACTTGTGGTACAAGTGTAGGTTAAGTTTGGGCGAATGTATGCAACACCCGGAAGGGCTTGAGGTAGATGCACCTATTATTATGCCGACTAAATCAGAACCTCTTTTTGAATCGATTTAAACTTATTTGTCCGTCTGTCCATCTTATTCTTTTGAGTTGAAAGCACAGTTCGTGATATTTGAGATATTTTGATGAAGTTTGATACACTAGCGTGTTTTGTTCCAAGGGCGGACGCTATTGAGAATGGTTCGAATCGGTTCACTTCTTCGACCGCTCGCCACATAACGCCTTATTTTGAAAAGCCGTTAAATGGATGACTTCATTAAGTAAAATGGTGTAGGCTATGTAATGGTGGGACATGGCCCACTATATTATTTTTACTTTGTTATGTCTGAAAAAAGAAAGACATATATTAAAATGATTAAAAGACATTCAACGTGTATAAGAAATGCTTTATAACGGATGGTTTTTAACGGAGAAAGTTTGCAAGATTCTAATCTCATCTAAATCGTTTAAATGCACATCAATCTGATGGCGCAATCATTACTTATGTCAGTACAGGTAGAACGTAATTTCGACATTGATCAATCAATTCGCATTTCGAAATATGTATGGAAACTTGAAATGAACCAAAATAAAATTCATCAATTGAATTTGAGTTTGTGGTTCGCTACTAAAACGCCAACCGCTGAAAGTGAACACAAATTTGACCATTACTAAAGCGAAGGAAGGAAGGCAGGTTATATATACATATCGTACATCGTAGGCCATGGATTAATAATGCGATTGGAAAGCATCTATTAGAAGGTGTAAGTTTTCACTTGACAGAATACCGGTGCGATACGGACCTAAATTACGAACTAAGCCAACTGTCTATTCCCTATGTTGCGTAAACAATCTATGGTATCGTCCTTATCTCTGCAATCCTATGTCTGTCTCCGACCTGCTGTTGACGGTTAGGGAAATCGGCCAATATTTTAAAAATTGTAAGAATCTGAAGAAAACGATTATTTTTGCTATATCATATGTATATGTATATATATATTGGGAGGAAATATATGTCATTAAAGAACGCTCTTAATCAAAACCGTGTTTTTATCTTATCTATAATCGTTTTCGATTTTACGAACGCTTCCCATAAAAATATTTGTACTTTAGAATACGATAAATATTGTAAATAATTGAGTTTTCACGATTATTTTTTTTTTTGTAGAAATGTACATTATTTCGAAAAAACATCGTATCAAAAACTTCAATGTCGTTGCGCCATCAAACATTTCAATTTTTCCATTTTTGTACACAAATGCCAGTACAATATGCGTTAAAATTTCTGTACGTTTATTCGCTATAGGGTATGAGTAATGAGCAAAAAATTTGTCATTCATTTTGGAAAACAAAGGTGTTGTTAGTTTACCTGGTGATGTGGGCGTGTCCTTCCACCGATTTCATCTTTTTTCAGTACCAATCCATCTGCAGGAAATTCAGATATTTCTCCCAAATTTGAAGTCGGTAGCTTCATTTTTGCGGCCAGGAGAATGTGGAGAGCAGACATTACAAGAACATATATACTTTGTGGGGGTCTCTGATGCTTCCTTCTGGGCGTTGCAAACGATTTGACAATGTGAGTGTACCTCTCATCCTTCGGTATTGCGTATAAAAATGGAAATGGGATGGAGGTGTCTGAACTGCATTAGTGATGCTTGTATCAGTAGCTATAAAGAATACACAAAAGACAATAAAAGATCAAAA
>KK500188.1:0-19332 GCA_000688715.1 Glossina pallidipes | reverse complement strand
GATATTATCGTCGAAATCGTCGATATTATCGTCGAAATCTGCAGTTCGTCGGTAAACGTATAAAATGAAAAGGACTTTATATAAAAGTTACTTTAACATTTATAATGAACTGTTGAGGAAAACTTGTTTTAGAATTTGAATTTTTCGGTTTTGCATAAAGCAAATAGTCTTTGCAATATAGTCGCCCAAGCATTTAACTTTACTAGGTCGCACAGCAAAAGAAGTAGGAGAGATTTCGGTCCACACAAGGTATGCGCATAACACTAACGATTTTTTACTCAGCAGAAAAAAAAACAAAAAGCTAAAAGAATATTTCTAGTATACTTTGAAGCAATTTTAAATACTTTAAATTAAAATTTCTCTCTTCTTAATAACATAGATACTTTAAAGTGTACGATGTGAATTTTATAGCACGTGTAGAAATCGTTTCGTTTACTGCAGTTATTTACATTAGATTGTTCCCGAATTCAATGGCTTTCTTCATATCACAGTGATTATTTAAATCTAAATTTCAAGTAGTTGTAAATATTGGAGACCGAGCAAAACATTTTCGCTCTTTTTCTATTTCGTGAAAGGAATATCATTAGCATAAAACTTAACTTTAAAGTTGGAATATTTTCTCTCCCCAATGTCATCAGAGGATATTTAAAGATCAGCAAAAGTTGCCAATATATTTCGTTAAATATTGTGAATTAATAATTTTGTGCTCTTACAAATTTCTCAGACTAATTAAGTCTATCTTAAGGTTTTGTTTATTAACAACGCTAGGAAAAGAGTGAAAACAATTGCTAATGGGTATTACTGCATGTGCATACTGAAGGGAATAAAAACATGAATACTGTACAAATGGTTATGGGACGTTATCACTTGATTCAGGATATTTATGAATAGAAAATCTTCGTTTGCGAGTAAACGATGTGAAACTGTGCTCGATGACAACGAGAAAGTAATTTTTTTTATTAAGGGCTCTTTTAGGTTCAAATACCAGGAAGAACAAAAAGACTTAAGAGAAGAAGTGTATGTGGAGACGCATAAAATTAGTTCAACTTTAAGCCTATAGAAGATTAGGGTGTTAACGAATTTCAAGAGTTAGTTTTTGACCAAATTTGGCGAAATATATTACAACTCGTTTGGTTGCGAAGGAGCTCTCAATTACTTGCATTCGCACCTCTAGGACGACTTATTCAAAGTCTATACTAATATCACTAACTTAGTAACACATATACAAAAAATGGGTCATTATGTGTCTTTCCTTTCACTATCGCTCAAATTATCACCTCTTGGAAATTAATTTTACTGAAGGATAAAGCAAGTCCAGAAAATGTCTTTTAAGGCATTTTACCGTCTCTACACAATTTTTTCGGAAGGTGGATGTGTTCTATATTTTGACCCTACACTATTTATGGGAAAGATATTTTAAGTTATCCCAAAACGACTCATCTTTTATTCTGCCAATCGATTGAGAAAACAATTTTCCCCCATTGTTTACATGAAGTTTACGTTTTTGTGTTCAATTCATAAGCCGTAGATTTACAAAATGTTTTCATGACCGATCGGAACGTCTTCTTTTAAAAAAGTCATTACTCGGAAAAACCTTTTATTTTTAGGATTTATTGACAAAAAATCATAAAAAACAGTATTTTAAATGAAATGCGATCATTTCTTGAACCACCATCTATATAAAACTTTTCATCAAAAATAAAAGTATGTTATGTGACAACATAATGTAGTTTTTATTATGGCTTTATGACGAATATTGATCCAGAATATTAATTTGACATAAAAACCTAGCTGCGCTAAATGAGGATCACCTTGGCATATTTTTCGGACCTCTTTCCACATAAGGATTTAGATTTTATACGTGAACAGTAAGTAAGCAAGTAACCAGTACGTAAGCAGTATTTTATGAAGAAATACGCTAAAGAGTTCTTTGACACAAAAAAAGTAGGAATATATAAGCTCTACTATATATGGACAACGCCGTTTTATTATTTTGAATCTACTGTGCCATAAGAGTTTTTCAAAAAGTAATGTTAATACGGTTGAATTCCTAATTTTTGTTGAATCTTTCACTTGGTATGTAATACAAGAAATATCAGGAATAGGTGGTTGCATCTATCTGACTGCAAGGCAACTTTTTTATGGTTAATGTCGTAGGGTGATGAGTTACAAAAAGCGACTGTAAACATTAAGTAATAAGACCGGACAAGTAAATCGTTGTGACCCTTTGTACAAATTTGAACAGGTAACCATTTTAAAGAGCTTTCTAGGTTGGTATTTAAGAGCGGTTTCAATAAGCAACTCATTCATACGAAGATTTTGATAAAATTTTCCTTTACTAACTTTACGCCTTTATACTATGGCCAATCTTCAGATGTCTCTGCTCTATGTCAACAACTTAAAATATGTAAGGAAATTAGTTTTGGGTCGTCACCGAATTTTTCATGCCCATCGCCGTTGTCTTAGAAAAGACAAAAAAAAGGAAAAGAACTTTTCATACTTTATTATATTGGATGGGTGTGGCTGATCTTTTCTCTTTTAAGAATGAAAGCATAAATTTATATGATGTATGTATTGTTCTAGCAAAAAACAGAAGTGAAACAGAAAGTGAAGGTTTCCACAGTTTTGTCCTTTGAAAAGTTTAATTCCTTTTAAAATTCTCTTGCCAGTTTGTAGGCGATATCTTCATTTTTGCGAACGGGAGAATGTTTATTACAGATAGTACACAGTTGGGCAGAGGAACAGACGGACACGGTTGAGCGCGTTGTGAATTTAAAGCTGGCCAAAAACTTATATACTTTATGGAATTTTTCAATCTCGTTTCTTTGCGTTATAAAGATATTATGACACACTATAAACACGGCTAGGCGTTTCCGATTTTTTCTATTTTTTTTTATAGATACTAGAGCATTGCTCATGGAATATACGTTTAGATTTTTTAAATTTGTCTGCAGTAGTTTATGAGTAATGAGCAAGAAATAATTTTTTTATCGTTAGCTGCTTTATTACTTTGGCCACGAGGGCAATGGTGGGAATCACATGCTTACCCTCTGCAACCGTCGTCAAAGATGATTATTACTATTAATGAAATAGATATTGAATACAAATAAATTAACGTTCTTTGCAATAAAAAAATAAGCAGTTCAGAGCATGTAAATAGATTATATATATAATGATGTGTGTCTGTGTGTATTATATTTGTAACGTACCAAATTAATTTTTAATTGCCTCTTATCCTATTTGGGCTTCAAAGCTTCAAAGATTACGTCGTCGCCTTAATTTATATGAAATGATTTTTTCCAAAACAAATTCTCCCATGAGATGATGCAACCCAAGGGGTGCAATTTAAGCACATCCTACTCGTTATTACTGAAGCAGTGCGAAGGACGCCAAGAAGTAAGTTTATAGAGAAAATATTTACTGCTGAATAAAAGTAAGTCGTAGTGGCGTTAAGCCCAGAAGAGCAACAATTTGTTTGCCTTTTTAAAAACTGTTATAGGTTGGCTGTGAGTGGATGGTAGGAATCAGTTTATTCGATAGAAACTCAGCACATCGCAGAAAGGATCGCCTGATGTATGACTGTAAGCCGTCCAGATCTTGGCGACTTTAATTGAAGTTTAGAAAGTCAATTATATATCGACAAAAAAAAAGAAACTTGAGTCACATGCACAGGCAGCATAAATGAAATTCGAATCAAATGTCAAGTAAGGATTGCCGGAATGGCATTGAAGCATATTTTGAATGAAACCTAAGGAAATTTGTGTAGAGAATATATGTATATGTAATACTCGATTCTATCCCTTACATAATATTTATCCTTAAAAATGAATAAAATGTAATTATTTACAAAAGCTAGGTTGCATACAACTAAAACGCAACTACGTGCAGATGGCAGAGTGAATAAAGACTTGTGAGTGAAAGATGATATGCTCCAAAAATGTTATGAGCAATGCAATTTGCAGCAGCACCTCAAAACGAAAGCAATTTCAATTTTACCTCATAACAAAACTTGTTTGCGTGAAAATGCTGTTATAGAATGCCATGAGAAGCTCGTTTACTTAATAGAATACAACAGCAAATCATTTGTCAATTGTCAAAAGCATGCAGTGAGGATGCAATGAGAATATGTATATAAATATTTAAGAAGCAATGATGAAATGTTTGAATGCATCACGAAATTATCCTTAAGGTTCAATCGATGGAAAATTAATGTGCAGAAGCGCATGCTAAGCGCGCAAAAATTACTAATATTCGAAGAGAAAGTTATACATCGCCTGCGGATTAATTTAGACATCCATTATAATTCCCTCACCATCACCGTCCCGGAAGTTTAGCACTATGTTCATTTAGTTGAAACGTTTGGATCACCCAGGCAGAAGCTTCGTGTTGTCGACAAATTTCCCATATCCTTCCCATTCTCAAATTCTGGATCGCGCTAAGCATGTCTGCCTGTTTCTCATATAATGTCTGCGGCAAAAATTCCCCTGGTCGCAAAAATAAAGATGTCGGATTCAACATTGGAAGTTCTTTCATGTTGGTATTGAAAATCGATCAAATTAGTCAAGCAGCACGAAAAAGTGAGAGCACTCCTGTGCTCAACAGCAAAAGAATGGATATTTTGTTCGCTATCCATAAACGCAGCAATAAACAGACGCATTTACTACTTTACTGTAAACGTGGGTACAAAAGATTCGCAAACAGCCGAATATGGTTGCCTTACTTTTTGTATCCTACATCTCTTCTAATACTCTGGGTAAGAATAATATATTATTCAAAATCGCTTTCTAAATCAATATAAGCTTGTCTGCCCATCTATCCGCCGTGTTTTCTTGCGTTCAAACTAGAACTCGCTAGTTTTAAGATATCGCTATTGAAAATGGTTCGGGTCGAACCACTTCTTCGATTATTTCCCCTATAACGCCTTAAATTGAAAATTGAAAGGCGTTATATCAATAACTGCGGGGTGCTGTTGCGTATGTAATAGATGGCCGTGGTCCACTATAGTGTTTTAATTTGCTTTTATTTTTTTATTTAATTGCGAACTTTTAATCAATCAACGGAGGCGAGAAGCATATATTATTTCATCTTTTGAATTTTGAAATTGAAAATTTGGAAACATTTTTGAGTTGAATGGGAACTGTATCCTCCGCGGTGTCGTGGTCAGACTCATTTAAAAGTGAAAGCTTCAACAGGGCATATTGTCAAGTTTCCGCATTCCCTATCTTAATTTACGCTATATTCAGAGTTCAAAGAATGTATGGTGGACGGTTCGATGGGGGAACCAATGCCCAAAACGCTTAAGAATCCTGACCTTCCTAAGGTTTATTACCTATGTATGTATCAGCCTCTAATATGTGTTTGCGAATTGCAGAGAGAACGGCAAAGTCAATAGTAAAAAGCCTTTTGAGTTTCTCATTATTTTGTAAATTTCTTTTCATAAATTTGTTACATAAATTTGATGAAAAGTATTTTGATAAATAGCAATTTGGATTATCAACGTAAAAGAGAGGAGCTCGCCAAAAGTGAATTTTAACTAAACTCAATGTAAACTATATCTTGAACCTGTAACGTAAAAAGTGGCATTTAAATTCAAGCAATGATCAACAACAGGCATATAAAACATCCCCACGTACACGTGTCTATATTCGTATATACATAGATTATCTATTGGTTACGCCAAATGAAACTTTAATGTTTACTTTTAACTAAGTTAAGTGACTTTCAGAGCGAGTTTCATTGCAGTTAATTTACCTTGAAATTGAAAAAGTTATATAAGAGGGAATGTGGAGCAAGATATAAAATAAAAACTAAGAGATTTAGATTTGTCTGTGACTGAGGGTTGTTGTAATAAAAACTTCGCTACTATATACTATATAGTGCCTGCACCCGTTTTATTCACTTTTCCTACTGTTCTTAGGATGTCTAGGCTGACACATAACGTACACGTGAAAATCTCCATCTTTTGCCTGTGTATAATAACGTGATCAAAGTTCCCGAAACGCAGAAATGTTCTCAGCTTACGTTCCGTTGCATATGTGTACTTTGCTCGGTTTGCCCCACTTTCAATTCCAATTTTCCCTTATCTGCGTCAAAATTGAACCCAATGGGTGTATCAAATCTATTAATTACATGCTCAGATCGATTCAAAATTGGATACTAAATGATAATATATATCTTTTGTAGAGTCTCTTCCTTTTTGATGTTGCGAACGCACAAGTGACAAATATCGAAGTTGATTTCTGGATTATGACCAAATTGTGCTACCCTTTGAAGTAAACTTTCAATTTATGATAAAAATTAGTTTCTGGTAATTTCCCCTAAAAATGAAAATGGAGAAGAAATAAATAAACATGAACTATGCTAGTTCCCGTTTGGACTGGTTCCTAAGTAAGAGCGCCCATGAAAAGTGTGCGTTTATATGGGAACACGGAACAATTTTTGTTAATTTATCGCGAAAGTAAATGGGTAATTGTATGACATGAAGTAGTGTCGTATATATAATGGTTCTGCCGACTATAGTGTCCTTAGTTGTTCTATTTTGCGCCGCTTCAAAATATATTACGTTCCATGTATTATATTTTTAAGATTTTTTCCAAAGACTCGTCGACGATTGTCCTTTGGTAACACCGTCATTCGAATTAACCATATGTCCTTGATTTCGAAACTATGATCGTTTGGGTTATCGTCATATGTAGTGAAGTAGTAGCTCGTTTAGAGAGTTTTTTAATTCATTCCATTTTAGCGACGTGTATATAGCATCAACCCCCTCTCTAGGCACCCATTTGTAGCCAATTCATGCAAAGGACGTAAAACTGACCTCCTCCCCAAAATCAATGGTTATAAATAATATATAAGACCATGTTATTAACAACGTACTTCTTCATTAAATCTGTTAATTCATATTAGTTCGCTTATATCTGTCATACACTGGAAAGCTTAATCTGAAAGTCCTCCTGTTTCTCCCTTGTTTGTCTCTCATATCTGAATTTATCTTACGGAGGACATTATTATTGAAGTTCAAAAGCGGATAAAAAGCGCCCTCAAAACAAGGGAATAAAATTTTCATTTCTTTTATTTTATTCCAAATAAAAGCAATTAATAAAAATAACCTAAAACCTTAAAAGTTCATTAATACTAATCTTGTATCAATTTTATACGACCGTAGCATCCCAACGCTTTTAGTTATTTTCTATATAGTTTGTTTCTAATGCAAACTAATTTATTTAAATATGTTACTTTTTATTTGGTTCACAATTTCGAAAAACAGAAAAAAATAGATTACATTCCACGTTTTTATTCTATTCTCTATCTATTTGTCCGTTTTGTCATTCATAGCGTTGGCAATTAATTACAAGGCCTCGTATATGAGTTGTATACGCACTGATACACTGACCCTTAACTGACTCATTCTTATACTTTTTTAAGTACATCCATCGCTACTTCAATAGCGGTTCCCTAGGTAATCGGTCGTCTACAATACTCACGTAATTCGTAAACCGCTTTGTTCAATCTCTGACAGCAGCCAAAGCCATCCGTCACTTCCCGAAAGTCCATCCAGGACACTACCCATCCTCGAAAAAATACGCTTTAGCAGGAATGATCAACACAATCCAGATCCCGCTGTGCCCAATTTTTTTATCACTTCTTAGTAACAGCGCAAATGACTGGATAGAGATAGCAGTTGATGGCCTCTAGCGCAGGGAACTACGTACCAGAGGAAAAATGTCTTCGTTTCAAAAAAGAAATTCTCCTCCTACTTTAAACGCTTTTTGGCCGATAATGGAGCCGTTCTTAATATGAAGAACTATAAAGCAAGATTTGTGATAATAGGGGTCGTCACGAAAAGGAAAGGGTTTCGGTGCGTTTATGGTTCTTCCAAGGCTCACATAGTTACGTGTTTGAACATTCAAAATTTTTGACGTTGCATGGATCGACATGATAAAATCATTTTCGTTTTATCCGCTACATGTAATGTCGCAGAGAGGTATTTCGTCCCATCATTTTACTAGCGTTGGACATACTTAACACTCACACTCACTCATTAAAAAAAGCATTACTTTTGGGAATGCTACGGAGTTGTTATGTCCACCCGTCAGGAAAGCAGTAACCAAAAAGGAAAGAAAATATAAAACAATTAATTTTAAAGCAATTTGTGTGCATCTTATCGCGCCTGACTTTTTACTTTGGTAGGTGTTGTTCTTTTATTGTACAATTTTTCCTGCGTACAATGGCAAGGCCATGCCCATTATATGCGATATTCGCACACTTCTGAAGAAAATTTATTTGTTCTACTTTTATTTTTGTGTTTTTCGTTTGCCGTATCGTTCTTCTGTTCTGCAAATTCGCCATCTCTGTTTTCCTTTTCTTTTGTTTTGTGTTTATCTTGTAATGTACGACAACAAAAATTTATGAAGCATATCGTACGAGTGAATGTAACTCTTATGGTTAAATGGGGAGCAATAAATCATATGTTTCACAAATAAGCCTAAGGTGTTATTTATATAAATCGTTAAGATGATGCATATCGAGAGAGAGCGGCGATGTGTTGTCTTTTTTTTTTCTCTTAAAAACAATGAAATCTTTTATTTAAAAAATTTTAATTTTTGTTTATTTTTACATGCTGTTAATACTTTGTCTTATGTATCTTATTGCCAGCGCGGTTTGGTGTTGTGAAGAAGAAAAAACAGGAGAGCATAGGAAGGAGAAAATGGGTAAGAAAAACAACTTTTTTTCTTGACCTTGAGACTAGTAATTGGAATAGAGAAAAATTATATACGATTTGGCCGGATACTTGTTTATCTGATCTCTCGGAATTTCTCAGACTGAAGCATTATTTTGTGTGGGAAGTGGTTTAGCGTTTTTAGTATAGAAAATAAAAAATTTGATCTCCAAATAGATCGTTACAAAATAAAGTTTTTTATTTGGATGATTCAGCACTTCTACTAATTCTCTCGTCTTTCGACATAGTAAATTGGATTTCCTGGTTGACTTTCATTTGCAAGTTACACTTTGCTTGTGCCTTATGTTTTACTAGCAATTTGGGTCTTGCATTGTATGTTACATTTTCTCTTGACGTAGCTTCTCTTGCGCATTCTATTTGACTTCTGTGCCAGTGGGAGTAGTTCTCTGATTGTTTGATTGCCCTAGATAGATTCCTTCTTTATCCTTTCGGTTAAATGACGTGAGAAACTTAGTTTTTCTTACAGTTCAGAATTTATGGTATTTACGAGTTTATGGACTATGTTTTGATTTTTTTTATTTCTATTCGATTCCATTTCTTTTACTTTATGAAATGGAATATTCTTCTTCTTCTATTCAGCAAATCAACCATCGAAAGTTCGATGTGACCTGCAGAAAAGGCCCAAAAGAAGTGGAAAGTTACAATATATGTCATGATTAGATATCAAATATATATTGGAAGAATGCGTAGAGAATATTTGAGTTTATTCTTTTACTTGTTTAGTTCTATATACAGAGTGTCCCAAAACAATGTATGCACACGTGATTGAATGTATGTAATGCGTGATTATAAAAACATTACATATTTAGATGTATTACAGATTAAGAAAAAAAATAAATTAGAAAGAATAAGAATAACAGAATTCGGCCAACATAATACATAGTTAGACTAGTTCTCAACCGTCCGCAAGGAAAGAAGCGAAATATTGTTCAAGCCTTGCCTAACCGTAGTAATAGTCAACAGGTAGGCACGGAAGCAATTTACGTTTCTCAGAATTTTTTTTTAAACTACTCAGGGAGTAAGCAAAGGATTTCAAAATGTGCGTTAACTCGTTCAAGTATCGACCTGAGCGGAAAATAAATTATGAAATGATGTTTGGCTACATTATTCGATGGGAAGTAGCCGGCCATTGAAAGAACATAAATCTAATTATAGTTTAAGTACGACATAGATAATCCCCCTAATTATTAATTCAATGTACACAATAGAAAGATTAGAGTATCAACGTCATTTATATTTCTGCAAAGACCTGAAGTGAGGTGAACTGTTCAAAATTAAATAAACATTAACTAAATTTTATTGAAAGATAATTTCTTGAAAACCGGGCAGGAACATCCAATGAAGCCATTAAGTTAACGAGGGGATTATTCACCAAATTGTGAGGATTGTCTTCTTGTTTTCAAGCGCATCATAAAGCACTTTAATGGGCTACCTGTTAAATTGCTGATAAGTTTAATTGCTTTGCAAACTCCCCCCAAAAAGAAAACCAAGAGGTATGCTGGATGAAAGCACTACACCTAAGCACTACTAATAAGCCATGAAATAATTGAAATCGAATGAGATCTAAATTGCCCTGAGATCTCGCAAATCCCACGATTATCATTTAATTTAAAAAAAAAATACATTCGTATACACTGAAGAGACGGAAGGGAGAAATACTAAGGCCTAAGCCAATCCCACTACACAGTTGATTCGCAGCTGTTAGAAGCAAACGAAAAAGCAGTTCTGGAAAGTTCTTAAAAAAAGGACATGATTTGTAATAAAAGTCGAATAACAAGCGCATGTGCATCGTCTCTTTTTCTAAAGAAAGCGGCTACATTTTTCAATTAAACAACGATTTTTGCAGTCGTTAAATTATTAGTATTGTTGCTTGTTTGACTTCTATTAGTTTATCGCCACGGAGTTTTTTCTGTCAAAAATTCGAGAAAAGTAAGGTTAATTTTTTTAACTGTGCTTTAAGGGTTTCACTATTTAATGACATAAATTAAAAATCTTCACGTTTGTTATAATAAGAAATGTGCAAAAAAGCATAAGCATGACATGGCAATTGCGTACGCGTCACTGGGAAGAAAATTGCTTACAATTAAATCGCAACATGTCATTGTCAACGTAAACTAATTACAAAGCAAACAAAGTTTCCTACTTACCCCTGTCGACATTCCTCTTCCTACCTTGTAGGCTGTAACACCTGTAGTCGGTTCTAACAAGGTAATTTCTTATCGAAAATTAGGTGATTGTGTTATTTTGATTTTTAATGCTCCACTTTGTTGGAAACATGTGTGTAGATTATATCTGTTTTCCATGCTTTACTGAAATTCCAAAGATTTTATGTGAGAAACATAACTTATCGCATAAGGAGCAAGCACTTACTTCGTAGTGGAAGGTTTAATCTAATAATTTGAAAAAAAGACTTAAGGAATGTTCAATATGTGCGACCGTCACGCGTACTTTATCACAAGCATTGACCATTAAAATTTCGATTGAAGGCCTCTTTTGTTTTTATAGCTGCAATGTTTATGGTTTCTCTTTTCTTTTTTCTCGATTTACCGCCCTTTTAATGCAATGTTTTGACCATTTTACAAAGAACAAATACGATTAAATGGATTTCTGTTCTATTTTCTGTCCGTCTAAAAAAAGCAAATTGCGATGTTCTACTCTTAGTACCATAGATAAAAGAGCCCTAATTTTTGTAGTAAATTGCTTTACGGTTTCTTCCTTATGTCATTGCCCAGATGAGCGACAGGAAAGAAAAAGGGCAGTGATATGATAGGACGAGAACCTACGAAAAAGAGCTTAAGTTTTTACAGCTTATCAGCAGAACGTTAAATTTCTGTAAGAGAAAAGTTTCCTAATAATTAACTAATCGAAAACGTCGTTGAGCTGCATATATAAGCTTCGTATAAGAAAAAATTTTTCTTAACCTCTATAAGTTTCAGTCACATTCACCGCTTTATTTATTACATCTGCTAATTATTGTTGTATAAGATTCTCAATGTGTCCACATATGTCTGGCAAAACTGCCTTAAATAGAATACATCGTCTATTGTGTACAAAAGTTTGTTGTGCAAACGAGCTAGCGATACCGCGCTACGTCAACGTTATTGTATAGTACATCACTTGTGCTCCGGGTACATAATGTTTGCCTGGACCCGAACACTATTGAGACCAAAGACAGATCTACCTTTTATTATTCCACTTGATTCGGGGATGTTGTCTGAATCACTTTAAGTCGACTTCTTCGTCTAATGTCCATCAATTTGAATTTACGTCTAACTTAGGGTTCGCAAATTTTCGAAATGTTATGTTGAAATATGTTGCTTTGGGCTCAGGATCAGAACGAATTGGAACGCATCATTTTTACAATTCGCCTTAATTCAAAACGTCCCTACTTGTGTGGGAAAAATTTTCGTATCTCGATATATCTTGACGAAAATGGCTGAATAATAGTATTATGCTTTAGAAATAAATCGGGAAAATGTGGATCAGATGGGAACCCCACACAAGATTTCTATTTTCTATGTCAAAAGAATTCTAATTTTATTCATTTTGTGGGCGAAAAATAAGTGGGGAAACCATATTCGGCTGGAGCCGAACCCATTTACCACACTATTCAAGTTATTATTACTCACATAATATTAATTGAGCGTTAGATGTCCAAGTGAATTACTAATAGATTTAATACAAAATAATCACATTCTCTTATGCTATTTATTATATACCTGCAGGTAGCAGGGCTTTCGTTCTTCACGTAGTAACCTTCAGTTTGTACATAGTAGGCAGCTTTGAAGCTTTCGAATTCATTCAGAAAGAGTGCCGACACTGAACCACAATTTTATTCTTAGAGAAGACGAACATGCTAAAGTTTCGTTCCAGATCCAAATTTAGCAAATTTAATTTACTTCACAAAAATTTTATTCTTTTTCAGTTTCCTTCCTAAAAACCTAGAAAAAAGAAATTTTCTCCATATAAGGACTTGCTTTTTATGATAAGCCCTATATATGTTAGAATCTAAAAATAGACTTATACGGTCCGAATTCTCTACTGTTATTTTTTGTGCTAAGCTGGACCAATTTTCATTTAAAATTTTAAAAATCAAATCTTCTTCTGAAGGGATTACTATTCATGAGATATCTTTTATGGAGTGTGTTCCAGGAAAGAGACCCATGTGGTGCAAACTTGGCCTGCTTAATTTTTATATCAAATGAACTATCATGAAAAAATGTTCATCATAAAACGTTAAACATATAAAGATTTACATATTCTCAGAATCCTTATATGCGGATGGTATCCAAAAACTTTACCTACGTGGTCCAAATTCGGTAAGATTAGTTACAATGGCAATTTTCTCTTATAAGCTGATTTGTCCAAAAACTTTGAAAATTGCTCTCTCTTCAATATAACAACTTATCAAAATATGGCGTTATACAGGGAGTAGTCACAAAAGTGGACCGTATTTTCAATAGCATTTGTCCTTGAAGAAAAAAACGTCAACGTAGCAAATTTCATCAAACTATCTCAACCTCGACGTTCAATACAAAAATTCATGGACATCAGAGGAACAGGCAAACAAGCTTAGCTCGATTCTGAAAATAATTCTGAACGTCTATTTTGAGCCTTTCTGGGTGTTACGTACCACAAGTAATGTAAGGGACAATATAATATAAGGGATAGTAATAATAATACATTCTGTAATTTAATTTTAATCTATGATCGCCAATTAGTAATTTACATACCTTGCATTGCTTGCAATTTCAATTTCTGCGGCAGCGATTGTGCTGATGTCAGACGAGAAATATTTAGATACATACAGGGACACAAAGGGAGATCCGCCAAGAGAAGAAGGTTGATTGGAAGGGCAGAAAAGGCGAAAACGTTGTTGGAATTCTGGAAGAGTAAACCTATTTTCAAACAATTTCATACAACCGCCACATCAGCCCA
Organism: Glossina pallidipes; assembly: GCA_000688715.1. Taxonomy (NCBI): domain Eukaryota; kingdom Metazoa; phylum Arthropoda; class Insecta; order Diptera; family Glossinidae; genus Glossina; species Glossina pallidipes. Next base: position 5,654 of record KK500188.1, on the reverse strand, counting down.
AGTGTAACGAACTGTTTTATCGAATAAAGGACCAGAGAACATGTAATGTCTTGAAGGTATGAGTGCGAATTTACTTTTATTTTAAACACACTATTTTTACTTAAAAATTATTTCATTTGAATGATTGCCTGTGGACTCCTGGAAAAAATAAATTCTGGAAAAGCAATTTTAACTGTTGCACATAAACCTACGCTTATTTCACCAGTAACACGAATAATCTTGGTGCATAAAGTCATCGAGAGTTCGTGATTTATTGGAGCAAGGCAATGCTTCAAGAATTGAAAGAAAGATTGATCTTTGTTCATCTATATCTCTATTGATCTATATACCTCTTGATCTTGTTTGCTCTCGTAGGCGTTTTTGAAGATTTTACGATCTTTTCTGTCAATAAATTTATTGTGTCATCAAACCACTCCTCGAGTCGCAATTATCTAATTTTTGCCATAATTATCATTTTTCTCCAACGTCCCCATTGAGGGTAACTAAAATCATATTTAGGTAAGCCAGATATGCCTTTTTTCTTCAGAGGAGCAAAAATCCTCGTATAAAAAGTCATTTAACGTAATGCGAGCATCATCCCACATGCATGAAACGTAACGTAATAAGTTGTAACAATTTCTGCACGCCTTACAATTACGTGTTCATTGCATTCCAAAATAATGGCAAATCTCAATCAAATTATTTGCTCTTACTTTCGGAACAACAGAATGAAGGACCCTATAATGTTTGAATCAAGAATATTATCAAACGAAAGATAATTACTTTGATACTCAGCTATTGCGAAGGCGCTTCTATAAAAGACTCGTCTCGGCGTTTTTACAGTGTTAACTTTAGCCTTTTCCTTGCAATTACGGACGCAATAATATGGTGAGTCCTGTTAGTACAAAGTTTTTTAATCTTAATTACTCCTATTTAATAACCGATTAAATTAAAACATTTGTAAAAAGAAGCACAATAGAAGAGAAGAAGGTAATGAAGAAATTTTATTTTGACTTGTAACGATAAGATGTTGCAATGACATAAAGAGTGAAACAATGTGAAAGTGAAATGTAATAAATTAATACACTAAATTACACGGCCGACAGACAAGCTTAGATCAAATTAGAAAACGATTCTGAATCGATGCGTGGAATCCATGGAGCGTGCCTTCTTAAGTCAGTGTTGTAAAGTACCAATAGTACTTAAATGGATTACAAAATATTCGAACAGTTCTATCATAGTGTTTATAGCTCGAGTACTGTGCTACGATTGAATTTTATTTAAAAGTATTTTGTAAAAACAAAGCGTTAATTATGTTATTCATCCGCCTGAGTGGCCGAGTAGGCAAGAGTCTCGACTAGCAATTCAATGGTCGTGGGTTCAAATCTCAAGTGCGGTAGAGTTTTCAATAATAATAATAATAATAATAATAATAATAATAATAATAATAATAATTATATTAATAAAAATAAAGCCGAAAGCCTTAGATGCTAGTGCTTTAAGACATTAGTCTTAGAATTTATTCTCTGGCTAAATTTATATAATAATAATAATGATAATAATAATATGTTATTCATTTTTGTCGACTACTATATGCGAAAATAGATGATACGTGATACAGGCAAATGTTTATTCTTGCAAGCTGTAATGTGGGAACTTATTTTATAATAGCTTATTACTTAAATAAATTAAATTTGCAAAGAAGCTGATTGCAAAGAGTTCAATTTGGTCGGTGTGTGATCCAAAAAGGAAGTTTAATAAAATTTACGGTAAATTCGTTCATTTGTAAACTCCTTTAGTAAATAACGAAATCATAAAACGTGGAAAGTAAAGTTCTTAACAGATTTATTTCAAGACACACAACAACAAATTAATTTAAATCGCGTAAAAAAGTACTCCTAGTATGGTTTTTGATCGAATAAGAAAAAAATTGTTGACTCAGTTGAGAGTTCTTCAACCATTACGGCTGCGGTACATGTGTTTTGCAATACGTGCTCCATGTCATCAACACAAGTTCTTATGTACTGAATTTTCTAGCGTATAATGTTACATACGTTCTACAGTACGTATTGTTTTAGTGAGGTGATTGTTTTAGTTTCAATGAAACGAAAATATTTTTTTAACTAAATGGACACAAATTCACTCAAGGATACCATGTTAACATCGCGCGCATTGATTTAATTGAAGTACGCACTAAGTTGATACAATAGGTGCTACATATATTGGAGGAAGCACGTGTTGGTGACAATGATAAGGCATATCATAATGCTTCATTCACTATGTACTCTGTGTATTTCGATTACATTTCACATTTTTTTTCTTTGTCTAATTTACAAAACTCCCCCAGTAAAAATTTAATTTCATTTGTAGCACTACCGTTTCAGACGGCTATATAAAGCAGAAAAGTAACGGAGAAACCGTGCAAACATAGTATAAAATTGTTTACATATTTTTCTTTTCATATTTCTACAAAAGAGCAGAACATACAAATTGAATTATCATCACTAGGCAAGCCGAAAATTAACTTTCACACCACTAGTCCGATCGAAATGCAAATAACTAGGAAAGAAATTCTGTAAAGACTGAAAATTCCGTATCTAAAGGGGAATTTCCTTGCCTAACTGATTGCTGTGGTTAGCGCGCCGGGCTACACAGGCGTTCAATTGTTTATTATAGATTGAGACCCACGTACACTCCTGACCCTCTCCCGCTCCGGAAAATTTATAAAACAAAAATTTCGTTATAATAACCGCTTTAGACCACACTTTTTATTTAATAACTAATAATTTGATACCACGAGAAATCTCTAATATATCGCCTTACGCATATTGACGTAGAATTACTGTTAACAATGAGAGACTACCTAGACTTTGCTCTGTCCCCGATGTCCTACAGTCAAGCGTCACAGTTCTCCTAGCTTTGTCTTCCTATTCGCTATCACTCCTTTCCAGAACGGCTCCCCGCGGATTCAAATGTACATGGATTTATCCAGATTTCCCGCCTTACAACCTTTCGGCACGGCAGCTCCCGACAGAGAGTGCTTATCTGCCATGATTTGCGTTGCCCATCGACTGACAATCACATTTGAAACCAGCTGATAGGCTTTTCGGATGTAATAACCACCCTGGCTTCCCGTCCATTTGTAAAAATAACACCTACAGTCTGGCAATTTACTAAGAATATGAGAAATGTATATATATAAAGAGAGCAAACATTTACAAGAAGAGGATAATAATGCACATAGAAGATAATTCAAGAGAGATATATATAAATATATATATATATATATATTTACGTATTTAGGCTAATACAATATGAAGTTGAATGACGAGAAACTACAATGTAAAGTTGAATAATAATAGAATATAAATAATAGTTGAATTATAATAAAAAAAATATAATATACACATATAGAAGATGGATGGAAACCCAAAAGTGTGAGTAAAACGACCCTGGGATTTTGGTTTTCACAATACCAAAAAGAGGATCTGATTGTCAACTAAGCTCATGTCTGATAAGCATGTTGACAGCGAAAGGCATTCAAAACTGGTACATCCCTTCCCTATTTCTACTCGTTCACCTTATACTTATTTTCTTGTCGATATTGTTTCGCATTTTCTAAGAAATGAAAATGTTTTTATCTGGTAAGGTGTTATATGTGGACGCAAACATTCGTCCCAAAACTTCAACTGTACAAGACACGTTAAAAAGCATCCAGTACTTGCTGTGCCAGATATGAAAAGAAAATTCTTTTCATTAAGTCGGTACACTGGGTGTTCAGGACGCAAAAAAACTATTCGACGTCGTTTCGTAAAGTTATCCATTTACTGGGACAGTTAAGCAACATTTTCGAAAAATGTGACCCAATCACGTGCCGAGCCCAAAGACTGCAATAAACTGTTAGCCACTTTGATAGAAGAGGCTGTTTCGCTGCTGTGTTTGGATTTTTGAAAGCCCAGATACGGCTATTATCATAATGGCTGCTAGGTGTTAGCAGCTAAAAAGTGAAAGTATGGCACGCTCTGTTGAAAGGCTCTCTATATGTTATATATAAAGCGTCTTTTTCCATCCCTTAGCAGAAAATTGCATCATCTAACAGCAAAGTTTAGGGAAGCATGGGAAAATTGTCATTATTTTGCTGATTGCGATCGAATGTATAAAACGATTCATTTATAAAAAAACTACAATTCTTTAGACGAACTTTTGCCGCTAGTATCATCATAATTCCAGACGGAACTACACTGCTAATGATATTTTAACCATTACAAAAATTTTGTAAGTTGAAATATTCTTTTTTTGAAGCACGAACACTTAACTTTCTTTAGTTATATAAGAAGTGTGCTAATAGGTAAGACACTTACGTTTCTTATGTCCTAGATTTGGCCAAAATGGGAATTCATGGCTATTTTAAGCTTGGAACTTAGTGAATCGTTTTGTATGAAAGTCTGAGATGTGAAGAAACCTTGACTATAGTTTCTTAACTTAACAGTTTCTAGTTTCTGTCTTAACGCACGACTTTTTATAGAATCTTTTGGATAAGCAATTTTATATTCAAATCGATTCGAGTCGATTTGAATCGATATTCAAAATGACACAGAAATTTGAAAAGTCGTTAAAATCATTGGTGAAGCGGAGCATGGGAACATCAGAGACGTGTCTGGTTTCTGGGCAATACTCCTGAGTAGTTAACGGCGTGTTGTGTAACGAACAAGACTCAAAGAAAAACAGATTTCAGGCTAGTTAAACGTTTCCCTGCGGTTGCTAGGAACACCGTCTGCACTTATTGATAGTTAGCTTGCCAACGTTCACCATTTTTTCTCCTTGGTTAACCAAGAATTAAACGTCTTGCGCACAATCCAAATTTGAGATATGTCGACATAAGTCATGCCAAAATGAACACAACGTTGCATTTATATGATGGTGCCCGGAATTTATAGGCGAGTTTGTGACATCACTTTTTGATAAATGAGAAAAATAAACTATTTATATAGAAGATTTGATAAATACTAAAAAATCATAACAGGCTTAAGTAAGATTAAGCTTATATTACCATTCTTGAAAAAATATCCTAAACATTTCATTTCGTATGCAATATTGAGAAGCACGTGCCGAAAATACTTATTGGATATACAGCTTGTCGATTAAAGATCAGAATGAGAATCTGTGAGAATTCGCTGAACAACACAACTTCTAATACAGTAGTGGACGTGCAGTGTAGTGTTCCATGTCAATGGAATAGTTTTGAAGAATTTTTAAAAAAATGCTTCGTTGCTTATTTCTGTATTCTTTAAATAGCATGTAAAATCTTCTTTTAAACTTTAATAGTTGCAAAATTATTTGATTACCATTGTTTTTTCTTTTTGGCTTTTATCCTTTAAGGCAAACGATAACTTTCAAATTGTTATCAATTTTCTGTTTTAAATGCCTTTCCCGCTTTTTCATTTCTCATTTACTATACACAAGTCTCAAGCAGAGTTCATACTTTAACTGTTACTACATTGAAGATGTTCACAATTTTCGTATATATTCTTGTTCACTATGCTTCCTTTGCTGTTTGTCCTTTCTTTTTTTTTTTTTTGTTGTCCCGCAGTCGCCCATTGAATATAAAGCAAGTGTTTTCTTTGGCGCAGAGACTTTACTGCATTTGTTTTATTGCTGTCCTTTATATATATAAA
>KK500187.1:102885-168834 GCA_000688715.1 Glossina pallidipes | reverse complement strand
TTATTATTATTATTATTATTATTATTATTATTATTATTATTATTATTATTATTATTATTATTATTATTATTATTATTATTATTATTATTATTATAAGTGGAAATGAGGCTCAGTGTAGTCCGCTTACGGCTAAGAACACATGTTTCTTCAAACGATAATATTCAAATAAGCAGTGTTTGCAACCGTACATGAAATTGTAAAAATTAGTACAATGCAATAAATTAGTGTACGTATCTCCTATATATAACTATTAAACATTCAATCATCTTACGTCTTTATACGCATTCGGCTTAAATTAAAACCAATTAGCTGCTAATAAAGAAATGCACTCATACTAAAGACACCAGGTGCTTTGTCATATTGCTCTCTGCATAATTCACAAATACTTATGCATTAAAGAGAATAGAGGAGAACAAAAACTCCCCAAACAAGCACAGGCGAAGTAGAAGCTTTCCCAGCCAATTATGAGTTTTCTCAGTATTCTATGTACATACCACATATTAACACCACCCAAACGGTATCCAACAATCGAACGAGTTAAAAAACTTTGTCGTTCGTCCACGGTTACGAAGTGGTATGTTTTCTTATTATACATGTTTGTTGTTGCTTGTTTTGTTTCGTGACTGTGTGTTAATTGCACATCTCTTCGTTTAATAGTAATTAACCAATGACGTTCAAGCGTCGGTCTCGAATATAATGTACAGCAGAGGGCATTTGTTTCACTCTGATAGATAAGCTGCCTTTATATACAAAACGATTTAAGCATGTACACAAGTGCATATATAAAAGCTCGCAAATGTGTAAGCAGCACTTCCGTTTTCTTATTTCCTAGCCTTTAACTCCGGGGGTTGGCGCTTGTATAATTAATGAATCTATATATATATTCACGGAATATTTTATTGAGGATAAGTTGAAACATGTAGATAGATTAATCAAATCTGTCATTGGATGCTAGCAGTCTATGAATGTAAATAGACAATTGCGACAGAAAATCATATACCCAACCTTCTAAGGTCACTGTTAAAAAATAACTTATTTTACATATTAACACTATGAAGGATTATACATATATACTGCGATTGATTTCTATCTGTATAGCGTAAGCGGTGATTAGATATTGGGTTCCATGAAAAGGTATTGCTAATTGTACTCTAAATAGTTTACATATGCGTGTGCTTACAAAAATGCCACCATTTGCAACCAAAAATAACTTTCACAGAGAGCGAAATCATTTATCATGGAATACATCCACATTTTGCTTATCAATCAATGAATGCTTAAATTAAGGGAATCATGATATCAACAAAGCTTGTAAAAAATTACCGACTAGCTGGAGAAACTTAACAGGAAATAAATGGTAAGAAAAATCAAAGTTGGTAGTATGTCATCAAAAACTTGCAAGATTTACAGCAATCCGACATAATCATTAAAACCCTCCGACTTTTATAATACTTGTTGGTTTCGCTTTTTATCGACTTCGGATAAGTAATCCCGCAAACCTCCTACAAAATTTACGCAGAGCTTATATTTCTAACTCTACTTCGTACTCGCAAAACATATAATGTCTTCATTTACAAAATAAAAACAAATAAAAGAACAACTGAAGAAAACCCTTTTGTTTTTATAAAAAACTAATGAAGCAATCCTGGCGAAAATAAAAAGACGCCAATAGAGTAGATCAAACTGAGGTAAGCTTTCTTAAATCATTAGAAAGTATTAGCAGTAATAACTGCCATCTGTCTATTTGCGGCTGTTACACGCGAACGTCGTACAACGAAGCGTGATAATATTTTTGGTGCTGCCAAATCTGAATATAATTAGGGCTTTAACAATGCTAAACGAGGAGAAAAACATGAAAATATAAAAACAGGGATCCAACGTAAATTAGGGACTAGATCAAAACTGAGTAGCCTAAGTGGCCAAAATATTTTTAAATTTTTAAGAATGGGGGAGCTTATAAATTCTTTAGAAATTTCTGCTTTGATTATCCTAATAACGCTTCTTTTGACTTTCTGCAAAGCTACTGCCCAATGTCTGCTAATTTTTAACTTCGCTCGTTCACGAACAAACGGTAGAGAGGATCAAAGAATTCCGAAACTGAACGGTGAATTTCGAACTGAAATGTGGACTCATCGAAGCTACCGTTGAGCTGTTACTAGACTAAACGCGATTCGAAAACTTCCATTGCTTCCGCCAACGAATTGAAAGTTTGTGGCTATTGAATACTAGAAAAAATAACAAACAATTTATTATTGTAAGAAAAGATATCAGCAACGTATTTTAAAACCCCAAGTGTTTTTCTTAAAATATTTTTAACCCATAAAATTTTTTTAAGTTGCAAGGGAAAGTAGCAGTACAATAATATTTGGGGAAACTGTTACGCTTATAACTAACTATTACAACACAAACTGCTTTGAAAAACTGTTAAACAATGGTAACACTGCAAGCATTGCCTAGCTACATCTTCAGCGAAAGAGGCTCTGCGGATCGCATTGTAACTGGTGCAAATTTAAATTTAAAAAAGAAAATCGCTTAATCTAGGCTCCCAGATTTCTATTAATTGACGGAGAGTTTCCGAGACATACTGGATTTTGCGTAATTGACGAGTTTGAATGAAAAAGTTCAATTTTCGACTGAAAAATGCTATATGCTGCGTATTTTTCTAGAGAATGTTGTTTTTAAGCATTTTGTAAAAACTTGGGATGAAAAATGAGAATTGTTTGAGTTATGCTGCGTGGAGTTTCCAAAAATTGTGTTTCGAGATACCCGTGTTTAAAATTTTGAGACTCATTTTAGACACATAATTTTATCACAAAATGTTTTTTTTCTTTAGTTTTCAGCCTCAGCAACACGAAATAGAATAACCGTCAACGAAACACGATTTTGTTTCCTGGATCTTTTTCTTTAATTACTTACGTTTTATTTTTCAGAATAATATAAAGTAAAACGTTGAGTGTAAATTGTAATAAATAATTGAATTTGTTATTTTTTAATTTGCAAAGATTTTACATAAATCGTAGATATAATTTAATTTGCATTGTACTTTCTTCACTTCGAAAATAAATCCAGAAGAAAAAAAGTACCATAAATAAAAATATATTAAATTCAGTAGAAATAGCGTTTTTAAAATTAGATTAATTATTCAAAATATGGAAGAAATTACTAAAATTCGAAAGAAAATAATTAATCAACTTGGTTAAACAGCGAAGACATTGATCAAATGCGTAAAGGAACTTAATTGTGATTTTCAATATATGGTTTTTTTAAGGCTTTTTATCAGAAAGGAAAAATTCGAGTTCCATTAATAGTGCGACAAAAGTACCATAACCCTATATAAGGCAAATAAGTTAAAAACGTATAGGGTCAAATTAAAATGTAATAACAATAATAATGAAACTAATAATAATAATAATACAAAAAACCTCATCTTGTAGGGTGTTCAAAACGTCGACTGACGTCATCCAAGTTTATTAAACTTAAATTAATCGCCACCATATAAGGGCCTAATTTTGTGACAATCCCTGTAAAGTAAATATATCTGAACCTAATGTCCTGCAGTTAATTTTTATGCGAATTTGCTTCTATGGACAAGTTTTCATAATAAAATATTGAAATATTCACATCTAACGATATACTCAGAATTATCCTTTTACTTGCTTAAAATTACATCTTTTTGGTTCATAAGTTAAACCCTTATATTGTTCATCTACGGACAATCCGTATATGGAATGGTGTCCAAAAAATACGACCCACTTGAATTTTGATAAAGTTCACCCTCCCATCAATTTTTATCATAATCTATTAAAAGTTGGTAATTTTTTCCTATAAAGGCTTCTATTTTTAAGAACACTTATACGAAATGGGAGTCCAAATTTGATGAAATTAATTTTTATTTCAAATTACTATTATGAAAATTACTTTATGAAAATGAGGCGTCATATGGAAGGTGGTCGAAAAACTAGTCTGCACGTGACCACGTCAGTGTTTCAAATTTGATCGAAATATTTCAAAAATTGCAACTTGTAGAGGCAGACAAGCGGAGAAATGCTTAATAAAAGATCGATCTATCTTAAGTCCTCCTGAATATTACATATATCTGTACAAAATTAATAACCCCCAAGTGGTATCGAATGTAACAACTGAATAAAAACAAATTTAAGAGTGTACGTGCGAACTATGACACGTTTCATGTTTATATGTTCATTTCTTTTCATTACTTTCAACTTTTTATATAAACTGCAAAAGGAAAAGTAAAAAAATCTATCAAAGTGCAAATGTGCTTCTCATCTAATACCAAACATCAATTTAAAAAAATTGTGATCGAAATACAAAACCTAATAAGCGGAAAGAATTAAAAAGAACCCAAAAGCTCAAAATATGTTTTTACTAACGCGTTAGCAGTAACAGCAAATATCGAGATGATGCAAATGTGCATTCTACCCAATCATCTTTGCCCAATGGCTGATACAACTCGTCTTAATTTGCTTAAAGCTATAACAAACAAACAAAAATCGTGCTGAATACCAAATTCCTTTCCGCCTAGCTAATTATTATTGGTACGATAATGAATTGCATGACAATACACCATACACTCTTATACGAATTTTTTATGGTATAACAATTAAAATTGTACTTTTATCATGCGTGTTAACATATAACTTGAACATGTGTGAATTATCATGATTAAAAGTGGCGATGCTGCAATGATAATCGACATTTGCTCCTTGATATACGTAAAAAACTACAAAGGAAGAAAAATTATTGTACACATTTTCAATTACGTAATTCAATTTTTTCGAATTTCTGATGGTCATGGTCTTAATAACCAAGAAAATGAACAAAAATCACGAAAAGTTGCGTTATTTTGAGTCAGATATGAGACCACTATATTAACTGGAAGTTCACATCTGACGATGTGAAATAAATAAAAAAAAAATATAAAATATATAAAAGAGAAATGAATATATAAGCAAAATTTTTATTCAGTTAAGAATAAATTTCTTAAATGCTTTTGTGGGAATATCTTAGTGTTTTTCAAAGACCGCGGCTAAACTTTTGTTTGCGATTAATCAATTAATATTTTTTCTTTTACCAAATTTTTCGCTTGAAAAAGAAGTTTCAAAAGACGCACAATAACGAGATGCAAACACAGGCAGACACGGCTGCAACGGTTTCGCGTATTTCGGTCAAATTTACTATGTCACCTACGGTATAAGAACAGTAATTAAATTGATAAATTCTACAAGAAATTTTTTTAATTTAAGTGTACTAAAAGATGAAAAACAAATTTTGTCCGAACCAGTCTTACGTGACTTGATAACCACACTTCTTATCTACTAGACTACGGGGTAGCCCGCAAAAGTAAATCCTTCTTTATGTCTAGAGAATAGTAAAAAAGCTATTATTCAAAGTAGTCTCCATTCTAGCTACAGATTTATCCTACGTGTGTGATCGAATATAAATTCCATGCTGAAACGAAAACTTGTATGCTGACACTGTCTACGCAGGCAGTTTCTTAGTTTTGTTATCATCATTGTTATCACGAATAAGAGCAGTGTCCCTCAGACAGACGATAAGAAACCAGTTGAAGCCAGCGTTAATTATAAGAAAAAATGTATGTACTGTTTGTAACACCAGATCGAACGTCGTAAAATCCAGCAATCAGTTAGATTATCTTTTCGAATATTGCTTTCGTTTTTCGTTTAATGATCGGTTCAAGCACCTGAGTTATATGTAGTTGCGTGCCTAATCGGCAGATACTTTGTATCAGAGCAACTTATAGCACACTACTTCCAGGTAATCCTCTTAAATAGGTTCCCATCCTTGTCTTTTTCAGCGTACAACCAATTATTTGACGCTCCCCAAAACTACTTTCGTTTCAACGGAATGATCAAACTGTTGTCTAAAAATCATATTTTCACAACGACAAGTCCCATTTTAACAAATGCTTACAGATAACTATCCCTTGCAAAATCCCGTAACGATTGGTTTATACACCGAGCGACGAGGTCATTAATGTTCATTTCATGTTATTGTTCTGTTTAAATTTATATATTATGTGAAAGATAAAACTACTATAGAAAATATCATTTATGCTTTACTTCGATCTGCCAATAACTAACAGATATGACTCGCAAAACAATTGCAAAAGTGGGTTTCTATATATAAACAGGAAGGGAATTCATCTTTCACGGTTAAAAATAACTGGATACATCCATAGTTCACTCTTAGAGTCCTACTGACAAAGACCTACTGGATGATTAAACTGAGCAATCTTACTCGCCAACACATATATATATATATATATATATATATATATATATATATATACATATTATTCAATAATATATATGTATATATAATTGAAATATATATGTTTATAAACATATTATATATATATATATATAAAAATATTGAATATAAACGTTAGATATCTACGTATATGCGTATATATTTATATATATGTATTCGCAAATACATTCTGTCCACTAAAATTGATTGCCTCATAAAACATACCTAACGGGTTCAATTTTCCTGATATTTCATGTATACGCAATGGAGATGATTTGTAAGTTGTGCTTCAACAGTGGACAAGCTCTCCTGTACAAGCTAGTTCGGCGTATGTCGAAATGCGAAAAGATGGATGTCACTTCTTTCTGTGCACACATTTTCTGTGCATAACTAAATCAAACTGGAAAAAAGTGTAACTGAAGCTACGGATATGATTAAGTTGGTTTCGAGTGAACATACAGTAAGTTATAAAATAGTTAGAAAGTAATTTGCGAGATTTCATACAGGAAATTTTCTGGGAATCAATAAAATTCGCAAACGTCCCTCCGTTTCCAGCAACAAAAATCCAGAAAATAATTTTTAACCTGGGCTGGGAGCTTCTCCCCCAGTTGGCGCTTGTCCTGCAAACCATTCTCCTTTTGATTAGCAATGGTTTACATCGATCCAGTCACACTTCCGCAAAGTTGAGGATGTGCTAAATATGATCGGTGACTATTTCGCCTTGAAAGCAGGAAGTGTCGACAGCGAGGGCATGCGCAAGTTATCCGATAAATGGTAAAGAACCATAGATAATGATGGCGAATATTTCCATTATTAAGCTTTCTAACAAATGGAGTTCAAATAAAGCTAAATGTTACCAAAAAATCGACAGAATTTCTTTTCCCGCTTCCTATATATATGTATATATATATATATATATATATATATATATATATATTGTTTAGATTATAACTATAGTATATATTATCTTATAATAGTTATAAATTACATACATTAGTATACATAAGTATAAACATTGTTTTCCATTCAGCTGTTAAAATAATTCCTTAGTTCATTTTAGAAACTTGTATAAGATACGATATCTGAGAGTAAACAAAATCATTTTTCAGAAAAACAATGCGTGGGTCCTTGGTGTGGCACATTTAAAGCATCGACATATCTTCCAACTCTTCCCATCTCGGAACTTGATTTCGAAGAAATTCCAGCGTGACATGGTTTTTTGTAATAATATTGTAGTAATATTATTCTGCATTTAAGTTGCACATGTAAGCTCGACAGATATTAAATTCTGAATCAATTTAAGCATAAATGTACGTGACGACCATGCTTTCGGTGGAGAAATGAAGATATAGTCGAATTTGCAAGAATGGTTTTACACGCAGATCGGTGTTGAGATGGAGCCAAATTGAAAGAAATGTGCACGTAGTACAACATACACTGAAAAGATCTTTGGTTTCTGGGTTTATAGCCCGTTAGTCATAAACTATAACAGATGCAACAAATAAAACTTTCCACGCATATTCTACGGCTGATCCTTCAATGCTTGTATAGAGTACGGTTTTTTTTAAAGATATAGGTGGTGGATGCAAGAGCTTCGAACACAACCTAACACAAGTTTTTTACTTCTTTTCTTGTCGTGTCAATTTTAAAATTTTTTTTAATGGTTTTTATTCTTACTATTGTATTACGTATCGTGTGATCAATCAAAGAATTTGTTACTAACATGTGTAAAAAAGTTGGAAACGATTTTAATTAATTATAGACTACAAATATTTAACACAAGCTACATTAAATCATTAAACTCAAAGTTTTGCTAGTTTCTGCTCAGAAAACGTAGCCTCTTCCAATAAGACCAAGTTGTAATTTGTTCAGAAGTTCATATTACCTCTGTTTCGGAAACTATTTTGCATCAGAAATGCGTTAATAGCGTTGATAGTGTATGTTATTGTTATATAAAATAATTGCATTTTTATTAACGTTATGCTACGTTAGGTCAAATAAAGCCAGAATATATTAATAACTTGAATATATAAAAATCAATTATAATTTATTCACATTGAATCCTTATTCAAAAATTTTTAACCTGATAAGGTTTATGATTTCTTGTTTATCTCCTTTAATGATGACCAATCGATAAATGTTATTACTACATACTTATTATCGCTGTAATTTTAACATACCAACCCACAATTCTCGAGGCTGACACGTAGAGATCGTCTGTAACGAAACTTTTCTACTAAACAACGCTCACTAAAATGTCATATCACTTCAAACGCTTGTTCACTGCCTACGTGTTAGTTAAAACATTGCTTTTGTTATCGCAAATCTTTGTCACCGAAAACAACCGGTCGATGATTTGCTGATTTTAAACGCTCCCCTTAGGATGCTGAAGGCATTGGATGCCTAAAAAATGCGCTTACATCAGAAAATGTCCCAAAAATTATAAAAATTATTCTCGCTAGTTATTCTAACAAGTCAAAAGACAATGTATTCACTATTTTGCATAAAAAATTAGAAATGAGAAATAACAACCGCTAACATGTTAAAATAGCGAAACCTTACTACAACAATGCTGATTCTGTCGCAACTACTTTTCGTGCACTTTTCTTCAGTGACGAGGTTCATTTTCGCTTGGTGGATATGTCACATCTGGGACACCGAAAGTCTATAAAAACTGTGAAAAAACCGTTTCATTCACAAAAAGTTACTGTGTTGTGCCGTATATGGACTGGAGTGGGTGGACGAGGGTGTGACACAAACTGTCGCTTCTGATCGCTACAATCGCATAATTACCAATTTTTTTGACATGAAAATTAAGATATGTATGTTGTATTATAAATATGAAGTTTCAGCAAGACAGCGTAACCAGTCATACAACACGCCGCGTTTAGACACTGATGCACGAGAAATTTCCCTTACCTATAATTTCATGCATGTGGTTTGGCCACCAAGGTCGTGTGGTTTCTCACCGCTGTACTTGTTTTTGTGGTCCTACGCATAAGATCGAGTTTAGAATGAACATCTGCCAGGTCATAGTCGAGCTATTACCTGCTATGTGCAGACAAGTCACCGAAAATTACCTCCACACGATTAAGGCCTGTAAAATGCCCTGTAGAATGATGGTTGAGTGAGGTTGTATTCCAAAAACGACAGCAAGGTTAAAACATTTTGTTGAAAAAAAAATTTGATCCAATTCTGAACCAAATGTGTGCTTTATTTGGGTTTATTTTGGTAACCACAAAACAGATGACGAGCTATTTGTCAGAAAATAATAATTAAGGAAATTGAATTCGGTCGGGATTGAATCTTTTATACCCGTCACCGTTATCCTAAAGAAGACAAAAGAAAGTAAAAGAACAAAATTTTCATGCTCTATAATATGGAGTGGGCACAGCTGATTTTTTCTACTTTCAAAATAAAAGTTCTTGTTGTATAACCATATAAGCGTTGTCGGCGTGTCCTTTCAAAAGTTTATGTGAATTCCAAATACTTTTAAATATTTGTAGGCGAAATCTTCATTTCGCTATGTTTACTCTGTTTTTGAAAAGGAATGAAAAACTGTTTTTTTGCTTATGGGTCATAAACTATAACAGATAAATGTACCAAAATTTGAGCGCATATTCTATAGGCGATGCTGTAGCAGTCGTGCACAAAAATGGATAAAATTGGCCACGCCTATTCAATATTATAATGTATCAAAATTTAATTTTTTTATAATACGGGGCAGAAATAAACTTCAAAAACCGTATAATGTGTATAAATTCTTGGCCAGTTTCAAATTTTGAATGCACATAAACATGTCCGCCTGCTCGTCTGTCCATCTGTCTGCCTGCACAACTATGTAGTATTTTTGGAAAACATTCTTCCGTAAGCGAAAATGAAGATATCGCTTACAAATTTGCAAAAGAATTTGAAGGTGACCTAAGTTTTTCCAAGAACACGCCTACAACGCCTACGCTGCTACGCCTTTTTTTTTAAAAGTAGACAAAATCAGCCACATCCACTCCATATTATAGAACAAGAAAATTTTGTTCTTTTACTTTTTTTGTCTTTTTTAGGATAACGGTGACGGGTATAAAACATTCGATCACGACCGAATATAATTTTCTTACTAATTCCTATTAATTTGTATCTGCTATATATATCAGTTAAATAAGAATTCGCGGACAACAGACGCATTTTGCAAGTCGCATTTATACATTTCTCTAGTTTAGTTTAGTGCTTAATTATAAGTTTTATTGGGCAAAGAAAAAAATTAAAAAAATAAAATATCATAAAACAATTACTGCGTTAAAACATCAACAGGATCAATTTTTATCATAAATTATTTCTGGCTGATTGAATTCACCCCAAAAGCGAGTCAACAAGCTTCTATCCCCAGAGCTATTCTACTAGTTGCTAATCATAAAATTATGTTTTGAGTAAAAACTATATTTTACGAACTGTGTGAAAACGTATATAACTTGTCCATTTTCATTTCTAAACTAAGCTCACATTCTCAAATTTGCCACTTTTGATTTATACTCTTTAGATCTTTTATTCACCACTTCTTGGAGAATTTGTCCACATATTAACAGTTGGAAAAAACAAAGTGAGAAAAAATTCTTGCAACTTCACCTGCTATATATACAAATACTATGGCACACCTATGACTATGTCAAGAAAGATTAATAAGAGGGAGAGAGGAACGAGAGATAACGAAGCACAGAGTGCGAGACTCTGTGTTGTAGCGAAAGAAAGAAACGCATACAATAGGAAAATAGATATTTGTTTAAGATAATAGAAAATATTTCTGTACAAGTGTAATTACCTAATAAACCTTACGGTCATCAAAAGTTAAGTGTTCATTGGCAGTATTTTATGTAAATAGCGACAAAAGTAATGACAACACCAACCCTCAATCGTTTCTGTTTGGACAGAACATCATGCACGGAGCTACGATAGGCATTTAGTTAATTGAATCGACACCCTTAATTAAGAACAAATATATACATATATACATTCTCATCTAGTCTCATGCAAGTTAATATGTGTACAGTTAAATCGCATCATAAAGCATACATCATATGTATTAAACGATTACTTGTTAGATTGTGTTGGTTAGTTGTTTCAATCAACGTACCAGGCAGATTAACACAATCATTTACGGAGCAATAAACACAATCAAGGGTGACATATCTGCGAATAATTGCCTATCTCAACGTAACCAATTAACTCAACTTGTTGTGACGTACAACAATCTACAAATATTTCAGATATATAAATACGCAAACACGTATATTATATTATTGTTCCGAATTCCTAAACACTTACATATGTACCTTCCCACTAGCCTGTGTGCATTGCTTTACAACTACGAAAGTTAATAGATGTCTGGATGATATTTATAAAAAGAGTCAGTAAATTGTCAAACACGTGAGAAACACCTCGGATGAAAAATAACCGCCTTTTTCAAATGACAATTGGGGATGAGCAAGCTGAGAAAAGAATCTAAAACAGTTTGTAGCCTCTGGAGTTTTGGGTATATTTTCAAAAAATAGAATCAGATTTAAGTAACATTTATATCGTCAGAGGTGTCAAATGAATAAACTTAAACCTTTATTGACGTGTTAATAGAAGCCATGTTTATAATGAAATCCAAATCAGACCTATAGAAGAAAGTTCCTTAAAAAGTTTATTTACTCAATGGCTTTTACAGGAAATGAAAAGGTCAATTTTCCTTGGACATCAGGTTTTGATCGCGAACAAAATCGAGCAAGTTTTATTTCGGGCATGTTCTCTTTTTTTCTTCCTGCATGCAGGGCTCGCATATATAGCTTTTTCTTTTTTCATCTAACGCACGTTTACACATATTTCTATTTTCTAAAATAAAAAGGAATGCAAAAGCCTTCAGAAGTAGTATAAAACCTTAAAAAGCATTGCCGGCTTAAAATCACTTGCCGAAATCACTTGTCGAAAAGCGAACGTGGTATTTTATAAAAATTGATGTTAGGTTAGTTATATAAGCTGGGCATACTAAAGCGTATGACCTGCGTGAAGTCTATCTCTCTTTCCCTCTTCCTCGAAAAATAGTTCTGTATCATAAGCCAAAGCAATCTAAAAATTGTTCAGTCACTACAAGATTGAACATTGTATATTTATTTTGATCAATTAGCCGTCATTCATATGCATTCACGTTTAAGACTATCTAACGCTACTTTATAATAATTTGTTTTTTTTTTAATATTTGACGGCAATTAGTTAGTTAACTCAGAAAATTTGAGATGCCTACATTAAAGTGGCGAGAATCGTGCTTGAAATTATTTTTATACGATCTGGAAACTACTTTTTCCTGTTTTGTGTAAAGAAACGAAATTGTAATCAAAAAATAGAGTCTTCACCCACTTACCTCAATTACAGTAACGCACTTTTGCTGACTAGGGTGTTGGGATGTCTTATACGCATCAGAAAAAGTTAATAAACGTATTAATAAGCTTATATTAAGAAGTACGTAAAAATTAAAGCCTTTCACATTTCTGGAAATTAAAAATTAAGATCGGAGCAAAAACCACAGGCACAAACAAAAACGAAAACTTCGAACACGCGAGTTTTAAAAATTTTAATTCTTTATTAACCCGTCTTTTTACTAAAATTGTAAACCGTTTAATTGTTTTGGATGTATTGAGATTATTTATCTACTTATTTACAAGTTTATAATCTTCTTTGTACTGATTTTGTCAAATATTATTTAGAAACTTCTTTTTTTTTGCAATTCATGTTTCACACGATTGTTGGTTGCATTTGTGAACTTATAAAATAGTTTGTATTAAATATATAGGAACTTTAGGTTATTGTTGATTTAAAACATATGTTTTTCCTTTACTTATTGTATGTTGCTGTTGGTGATCACAAGGGCATTTTCGCCAATAATAGAGGTCCGTTAGATTTCATTGTCATATGTAATACATATATATATTATATATGTATATATATATATTATTTATTTATATATATATATATACGTATATATAACATGTATAATGTATAATAAAATATATACTAATAAATATATATATATAATGCATACATATATCCGTGTATATATATACATATATATATATATTTATATATATATATCTCCATACGTACATACATGCATATGTAACATGTAATATATATATATATATATATGCTATATATATATATATATATGTAACCTGTAATATATATATATATATATATATATATGTATATATGTATACATATGCATGTATGTAAGTATGGAGATATATATATATATAAATATATATATATATGTATATATATATATGTATATATATACACGTATATCATACACATATATATATTTGTATATATATATACACATATATATGGTGTATATGGTATGTGCTCTGTACAAACGTAGACATATAAGTGAACACCTTTAGAACAAAGCGGTTTAGGAAATTATGAAAAAACTTTACGAAGATGAATATCACATATATCCGCCTATGGTTACTCGCTAACTTTATTTTTATGCTGTTCAAACTTATACAATCACTATTGCGTTCATCACTAGAATTTGCGGTAATTTTATTATTTGAGGTCTCATGAAAAACTTTTCTGCGGAAAATATTAGAGAAACACATAACACAAACATACGTAAGCAATTAGGCGCGAGCGGAAGCACACAAAATTCACCAATTAATATCACCGTAACTACACTCGTCTTGTTGCAGCTTTTTAGTACTTATACACGTATACGTGCGAGCGCGATGTTCACTTTTGACAAGAGAGATGGTCAAATGTTATATATTAAAAATTCTCATACGTCTTTTTAAGTTTCGTTTTGTTTTGTACTTCACAATTTCGCAAACATAGTATGGTAAATACTTACTCACAGGATAACACAAAAAGTCATAACATAATAACGAAATATTGCACACACGCGTTATTTAGACACTAATGCTGGTGTGTAAATCTAAAATATATAAAAATTTATACAAAAACGATTTTACATATATACCTACCTACCTACCTACTCACATAAACGCTATACAATAATAGGAGCAAAATAAAATTAAATGAAAGCAAAATATCGCAACTAAAACATATTTTTATGAGATTATGTAGAAAAATATTTAACTCTTTGTTACGTTTTTTGCTCTTCTTGACATTGTTTTGTTATTTTGTTATAACAGAAACAAACGTCATTATTATCCTCATGATAAAGTGGAGAAACTAGGAGATATTCCTTCCACACTCAATTAGAAAAAGAAGTCTTTTAAAAAAGGGGTAGGAGTTCGTGAAAAACTTAATTCTTTTACTGAGCGGAGAAGAATGAGCGAGTAATTGTAAAGAAGAGAGTTGAAGAATTATGTGCGCTACTCTTTCGATTCGCTTTTGCTCATAAGCCAAAATATTTAATTCTTTGTGCACTAACACACCCCAAAAATATATGCGGAGTATTATGCAAATACATTAATTAGACACTCGCATCTACAGAACTCCCACTGTGTTTTTTTTTATTACGTTTGTATTATTCGCACCACTCATTTTCTTCAAAGTACTCATCTTTTTTTTAGGATTAACATGTATGAGTATTATGAACGAATATGAGTAGTTTGTGTGCAACACACATTTGCATCATCGTCGTTGCCATCTCATTCTTATTCCGGTCAACACTAGAAGTATGTGCCGAGGATCGTTGTTTTCTGTGCTGGACTATTGAATTGCAACATTTTCACAGGGGAATGGAGCGAATAGTGCTACTTTTGCTCCGAGCCTTGGCAAATGTTTGTGCTGCATATGTGGATATACAATCGCTTTGAATAGAAAAGTCGAAAAAGAGAGACGATATATATACATATATATATATATAAATATATGTAATTCTGTATATGAATATAATTCTATCTTAATTCCGCATACATATAAAGCCCTTGTCATTTTGAGCCCACATTCGCTCGTCTAATTCGTAGATTTGACTATATAATTTTTAATAACTAAAGCCAAGATACCTTCCTTACTAAGATTAAAATTTTTTTTAAATTTAAAAACCGGCGGCGAAGAAATTTCCTTTAAGTGAATACGAATATTTGTATTTAAGAATATAAACACAATGAATAAAAAACAAAAACTATCGTTAATCTTTCGTAAAAAAAAGTGTACATTTCGCCAGATTGATTTAATGCAAGTTAAGGAAATTCATTATTTAAGCTTTCTATGTGTAAATAAATAGAGAGGCTTATTAGTTGCAAGATTGGTAATAAAACTATCACTTGCTTATCCTGGAGAATATAAATTCTAGTTTATAGCACTCAAAAGTGTGTATCAAGAACGACATGTATGTCCTTGATAAGCATAAAATTGCGAATTGAATTAGCCATGGCAGATCTTCATTCGTGTATGTGCTATTGTAACACTTAGTGCTCATTCCGATAGAAGACTGAAATTGGAGATAATATCCCTCTGCGAACATAGAATGAAGTATTTGAAATATATTTAGCAATAATTTCTAATTCACAGGTATCGATTTTATATATAAAACCAATGTTAACTATTACGACGCAAAAATTTGCACTTAAAATGGTGTTAAAAGCTGCGTTGCCATCTTCAAATATGCATATGTGTATATACATATATGTAGTCAATTTTACTTTTCGGTACATATCGGTACATATCGGTACATGTATTGCTTTCTGTTGTTTGGCTGACGCCAACTTAATGTACACTACGGCATGCTGTTGAACCAACTTTCCTATACCCTTCTAAGTACCGGGCTTTACTTTAGTAGTTCTAGATAGCCTGTACTATGCTTTTAATTATTCTTTATTTTTTAAACTCAGTTAAACCAGGCAGCTAAGAGATTTACCTTTACAGGCTTGTTCTTCGGTGAACATTCCTTTTAGAAACCCACTTTGGCAATCGCGGCCACAGACACAATTGTATTTAGAATTTGGTTTAAAGCGTTACCAACTGAGTTCTAAAAACTGGTCGTACATTAGACAGCTGCCGACAATGTTTTAATATACTGTAATGGTTTCGATAGCCGCTAAATGCAGCAAACAATCCACATACACTCATACACATGCAGGGAAGGTGGGAGATATGCGAGCACTTCTATTTTGGATTACACCAAATATCGATGGTTCTAGAAGTGAAAGAGAGAAATTTTGGTAATGATAGCCAGTTACGCTATGTGATGTCTGGTTTAGGCTGTAGCTTTCTTCGCAAACCTGACGAAGAAACTGATGCCGGAAGTTATTGCCATATGAAACGTAGTGTCAGTTCGATTTCCAAAGACAAAGCTGCTAAAAATGTAGAATATGGAAATGCTTGGTCCCGATAGGCTTGTCGCAAGCGTGGGGACTTTGATATATGCTGTCGAGCGGCAGCATGGTGATGTGAACGAGAATTTCCGACCAATTTTTAAAAACGTGAGCTCGACTTTACGACTGAGCACTCGCGTGCTTTACATAAACGCGAACCTTTGCTGCACGCAATCAACCTCTCTACGAAGAAATGTTCTCATATACGCTACAGAGCAGCAAGGTCTGCAACTATGTCAACTAGCCCGTCAATATAGTGTAACATGCGACAATGAAGCGAGCGTAGTGCTCACTAAGCAACCATTTTTGCACTCTAAATCTGTTAAGGTTTGTTTTGTTTGTTGTTTCAAGCCTTAGAATTTCATCCATATTGACAACATATAATTCCACAGAGACATCAATACATATTGGAGAATCAGAGTGATGAAAATTCTTTATTAAATTGTTGAAGCAATTAAAAGAATCTGTTAGTAGATAAGAAAGCACGTACATCTGGGATCAAAACATTAAATTTTAAACTATATAATCAAAGTCTTGATTAATAAAACAAAACAAAAAATTTATTTTGCAGAGTTCCCACTGAATAATCGTGGACGTAGAAGGGAAATGATCAAGTTCTTGTGGAATTGGAAAACTGCCCCTAAGAGGTAAAATTCTCAAGTTTAGCTATAAAATCTCGCTTTAATTATATATCGAAAATTAATAATGCTCAACGATATTCCATAACTCTGACGTTAGGAACTGTAAAGTAGCTCTACCAAAATTTTTTTTTTTAATCGATAATCTTATCCTACTGCTATAATGCACTTTCGTATCTGCTGGGACATCCATCTTCAAAAACTATTCGCTCTTGTTTTTTAATATCATTATTTATTTTCTGAGTGCACAAGTATTGGTTTATATATAATTTGAACTTTTTTCTGGATCGTAATTATTATCTAAGTCTTTCATCAATGAACAATAAGTAGATGACCGCAATTATACTTCGCTAATTACGAAGGTTCGTAAAAAGTTTTAAACAATCAAGCTACAGTGTCATTCGGAAAAATCCAATAAGAGGCGTTGAAAAAAGTCTTAAATTGGTACCGATAAATTCGATTTGTGCCGCATTTATTCTGAACTTTTTTAATTCATTTAATTTTTATTTACTTTTCAAAGTTTGAATCCTACGTATACATATATATATAAGTATATATACGCATAAGCATATACATACATACGTTGTCTTCACAAGCACTGAATATAAAATTATGGCACATTCACGGTCCTTTTCCATAACGGTTGA
This sequence comes from Glossina pallidipes, assembly GCA_000688715.1. Taxonomy (NCBI): domain Eukaryota; kingdom Metazoa; phylum Arthropoda; class Insecta; order Diptera; family Glossinidae; genus Glossina; species Glossina pallidipes. The sequence goes on along the minus strand of KK500187.1, from coordinate 150,948 downwards.
TGTAAAAAATTGTGGTTCCGAAATAGTAAATTAAGGTGGAAGTGCTGCGTGAATAGGATTGTCACATATCGCATTCCTTCCTTATATTCCTTTACATCAACTGACGTTAGCTTTATATGATTCAAACGATCGCACAAACTCAATGAAAAAAAAATATAACAAACCTCCAGCGAATATGTGTAATCTCGAAGCAGACACGTACGTGCACAAAACGAACGAACGCGCGCCCTACGACGTTTTAACGTTCACCGCCGTTTTGATACTATTGTATATAATATATAAAATCTTTTTTCTCACTCTGCTTTTAAAAAAAGAAGAAAAACAAAATTACGCGCACAACACAGAGCCACATGCCGCAAATAACACACAAACACAGTTATACATATAGGACAAGTATATTCTTTTTTCTTTCTTCGAAACAAAACAAAACGAAAAGGAATGAGCACAAAGCAGAAACCCATTTTGGGTGATAACCGTACTCAGCTGAGTATTCAGAAATGCTCACAAATATGGAAAGTTTTGTATTACTATGCAACGCTGACTGCTCTCTTCACTTTACACCCAAATCAACTCATCTTACCAAACACTATTGATTATAGTTACTTTAACTACGTTAGATTCTTGGAAATATTGGTTTGTTCATTTGCACGTTTACGGTATTATGCTACCAATAACTTACCGCTGGAATTAATGGGCCAAACTTATTAGGTTTATTATTAAGTTTATTACTTTAGAATCAAGTAAAAGATTTTATAGTCTTACCACCAAAGAATTTGAAGCTGCGTTTAAGAAACGTTAAATGCAAACACGAAAACAGCAACCATAATTAAAGAAACTACTAACATTTAAAGGGATGGTTGGAGAAAACGTGAAATTGTTGAGTAAATAATTTATAATAAGCAATTCATGGTAGCAATAGAGACCATTTATTGTGGAGACAGCTGGGCAACTTAGAGTCTCATGGTCAGCAGGATTGGAGGTTAACACCAAACATCAAGTTGTCGGAAAATAGTTCTTTCCACATATAAACTTGGACGCTTTTCACAACCGAGCATTTGTGCATATACCTTTAATATGTATATGTGTTATGTTTGAAATAGGAAGACATAGATGTTTTTTAACTAATGTAATACATGAACGAACCAGATATTAGGATGAGCGAAAGTATGGACAGACAATTTACTTTCTATACCTCGTGACTGACCAAACCAACTAACCTCAACTCGTACATGCAAATTTATACTACGACTTAGGTCAGGGTGTCGCTGCCTTCATGTACGAAATACACATGTACACATCCCGCTTAAAGTTGAAAGAATCTGCATAACCAGTACGACTTACTTTGTTTGTACCCTTATTTCAAAGCGAGAAAGTTCGATTCTCTTCTCCAACATATTAGGTTAGAGCAAAAAAATGCTCTGCGCGTTCATGTATATCACTCATATACACACAAAAAAACTGTATATGAAAACAAGCAAATAGTGTATCTACAGATATATGTAAAGTTTCAGATATAACAACTCAAGAATGCAAAAATGAAAAAGAGTAAAATTGGCATGAAAGTATTAAGTTGGTTGTAAGTAGGGTGGTAGAATTATTTATGAAACGAGGGGTTTGACTGTGCATTAGCTCGGCGTTTTGTTCCGTTTTTACATGGTTAACACATTTCCAATATGCTACTGGAGCTTTGCTATTAGAACTTTTTAAGCAAAAATTTTAGTAGATATGAAACAAGTGCCAAAGGTTCGCTATAAAATATGAAACTGTTTTTTTTTAAGAAAAATTGAATAAAAACTTTCGCAGTTATTTATATATAGTAATTTATTCGTAATAAACAAATGACTATATACGGTATAGTAACAATTTGAACTACAAAATAAGCAAGAAAATTATATTCGGTTGCAACCGGATTTTTCATACTCATCACCCTTATCCTAAAAAATACTAAAGAGGTAGATTTCCATGCTCTACACTATTAGGTGGGCGAGGTTGATTTTCTCTATATTCAGAAAAAAAAAAATGGAAATATATGTGGTGTATGCGCTGTACTTATGAGCAAAAAACATAGAGACCAACTGTGTTCAAAGCTTTTGTTGCATAGGCGTGCGGGCGTTTGCAAGCGTGTCGTTTAACCGGTTTGGGCCATTTTCAAATTCTTTTGCAAATTTGTATTGGAAAAACAATTTTGATACACTATAACATTGGGTAGGCGTTGTTAACTTTTTCATTTTTGTACAGATACTACAGCATCATCAATAGAATATACGTTCAATTTTTTGCAGATTGATTTGCTGTAGTTTACGCGGAATGACCAAAAAACCAATTTTTTTTTTTCTTTCGAAAAAGAGGTGTCAATTTGACCCATTTTCAATACCAGTCTGCGTGCAAAAGCTTCCAATGTTCTTGCTATATTTTAAGTCGATTGCTTCAATTTTGCGCCCAGGAGAATGTTTACAACAGACATCACGCAGACTGACAACCGGACACACGAACATTCTTAAATCTGTTCAGAATTTCTTCCTAATCAAGAATATATATACAATGTGGAGTTTAGGAAATTTCCGTCTAGGCGTTGCAAACGTTTTGCAAAATGAATATACCTCTTATCTTTCAGTGATGGGTATAAAAATATTTGATCTAAAGAGTAAAATTTCAAGCCCATTTTAAAATCCTTTTTAGCTTGCCGGTTAACGCTTTTATCCATTGTCGAGGAACGTGCCCATAGATTAAATCAGCTTTGGTATTTAGAAGACGAGGTAATTATGTAGGTTCATAGATTCTGTTCTGTAACATCAGTTTGCTTTAAAAGGTGATCGGGTTTCATTATATCATATCTTGTAACGTAAACCCATATGTAGATTGCAAAGCAACGATCTGCAATAACCTACAACAAAAAGGATTTTACTGCCTTGTAAAAACTGTAAAAATGTTATTTTTGTTAATTCCAGTCAGACTAGCGTTGTATTGAAGTGAGAAGTGTATGGTGAAATTAAGTACCAAGTGGCAGTGCGCGTGCCATATTTTGCACTCTTAGATATTCTAGTTAACAGATGTAAAATATTTTAGGCGTATATGCACCAGCTTTAGATATTTATATGTACACCTATCGAATATATATACTATTCTATATACGTTTTCTTTATTGTTAAAGAAACATATTAAATTTGCCTCGATGGAAATCTTGCTAAGAATGTCATTGAATTGTTTCCTTTGGTTAGCTAATCAATTCTTAGTTATCCTTGTACTCAAATTTGAATTATTCGCCGAGACTTTACCTTAGAATTAGATGATGCGAACAATGTCAAATATCATCTGATCAGTACCATTGATTTACTTTCTTCAATAACGGAATATATGATTGGTTTTTTTTTAAATTTGGAATGCAAGCAATATGTTTCTTTACTTGAGGATAACAGAAGATGTGCATTTCTAATATTTTCCTAAAAAAGCAAAAATTATTAAATTATTCATTAATGAAAAGATAACCGAAAAAAAAGACAGCTTTACCATCTTCAATTAAGAAAGTAGGTCTCAAATTTAGGTTTTGCCTTCAGAATTCCTTGCCATCTACTTTTAGTTGACAAAATTTCGTTATTGTTAATAGCTTTGTTAATGCAAAACAATTCCTTGGCAAGCATCGTAATTCTGACAGAAATAAATCGCTTTATACAAAAAAGGTGCAAGTTCTTTACAAAAAATTAATTTAACAAAATTTTTAGAATTTTAATCATTATAAATTATAATTTAAATCAGGCTTCTGTATTAACTAAAAAATTATGAATCAAAAATACTTCGGTTTTGAAAGTACAATAAATCTATTTGTAATAATTCGCCAACTGATTAAGACTATTACAATGTAAAAGAGAATTTTCGAAAGCGGAGAGTTTGTCTGAAATAAAGCGAAAAAAGAGGCAATATTAGAAAAAACAAGGAAGACAAATATATGCGGTCGTGAGCGAATCCTTTACATCCATCGTCATTACCCTAAAAAAGACAAAAAAGGTAAAAGATATAAATTTTCTTGCTCTATAATATGTAGTGGGCGAGACTGATTACTGAATGCATCACCGAAGTATGTGGTATATTCATTTTGCCAAAAGGTTTGCAACGACCAGAAAATTTTAGAGATGCCTAAAGGTATATATTCTTGATCAGCATGAAATTCTGAATCAATTTAACTATATCTGTCTGTCGAAAGTCTGTTGTGAAAAGTTTCTTAGTCGTAATATTGAAGCTATCGATTTAAAATATGGCAAAAACATTGGAAGTTTTTGCTCGCAGGTTGGTGGCCTAATCGGTTGAAGGACACGCTCACATAACCACATAAACTGAGAACACCTCTTTTTTTCAAAAGGAATAAAAACTTGGGGTTTTGCTTATCAAGCATAAACTATAGCAGATAAACGAACATCAATTGGAACATATATTCTATGGGTGATGTTGTAGTATCTGCAGAAAAATGGAAAAAGACGAGCACACCCATCCAATATTATAGTGCATCAACATTTATTTATTTATTTTTTCAATAAATAAATAATGCCTAATTAATATATCTGCATGTTCACTCAAGTTTATATATACAAAGTGCGTTCTGACTCAAATACCACTTCTTTAAAATTGGAAATTTTTAGTGGCGCTACTATAAGCTGGGATGCAAAGGTGTATCACTGGCGTTCTATCAGTGCCGTGCAATTGGGCCTAAATTCTAATATACAGGAAAATTCGAATACAGTATAATCTCCTTATAATTTGTTTAAGTTATATAATATTATTTTGGTTGCAGCTTTTTTTAAGAACGGTTTTCTGAACATCTTTTATTCTTTTTTAAAGAAAGTTTCCTCAATTACTCAGAGGCAACAAGATGTCTATTATTTGCGATCAACAGATAGAAAATAACAATAATGAGCAGTTTCATCTTTCTCAAGTTTTGTTAATGCTATATGTAAATATTTGTGGCGAAGAAATTGTTTCATCTGCGAGCATAACAACAAGCATTTGGAATTATGCTTGGTAAGGGCTTTCTTATTCTTTTTATTTCGATCCCACTATTGCCATTTTTAACATTAATGTTTAAACTGTTCTGTAATTAAAGTTATCCGGGCAATGGAATATCAGCTTTACGAATTAAGTTCGAACCTATTACTAAATTATGATTTGAAATGCATTCATTACTAAGCTTCTGGTGTAACTTATTTGATTAAATAGAGTGCATACGAACAACTTTTTTCGAAGTGGCAGCTTTTCTGCATTTATAACTTACTCGCTCCCTTTATAGTGTTACGAAAATCCCATATTTGATGTCTTGAAGTTTCATGAAAATTAGTCGACTTTTTAGAAAACCAATTTCCAAAGATAGGGAAAGCCAAATGCAGATTCATAACGTTTTCACTGCCTTATGACGATTGTCGAAAAGGTTAACAGCGACAAGACCAGAACGAGAATTAAATCGTTGCAAATGTGAGTTCCTGTAAATAATTTAGAAACGGATCTCCTAAAAATTGTAAATCAAACTTACGCTATCCTGAAAATCACAATTCCATGGTACGAACTCAATTTCAATGGGAGTTCAATAAAAACCTAAAATCACAAAAAGACTGTTTACGTTACACTGGTGTCAGAAGTGGAATTGTGGTTGACATGGCGAAACCATGGTGAAATCGATAAATCTAACAGTAAAATAGCCCAAAAAGGAACTGGTCCTAACTCTGAAGTGGAGCAGTGTGTGTGCTGAAAAAGAAGCGGAAATGGTTGCAAATTTGCTGAGAATGCGTTCAGAATAGTGTCCAAGATTGATGGACAAAATTTTAGAGTGGTGTAAAAATCGAACAACAAATGGCCAGGATGCCATCCAAAATTGAGGAGACAACAGCGAAAATCGGACAAGAACAGCCCAGAATAGCATCAAAAATTGATTAGCCAATGGCAAAAATTAGTGAACAAAAGCAAATAATGGCGCCGAAAGGTAAAGAGCAAAAAGAAGAAGAAAAGAAGATGATGGAAATGGCATCAACATCCGATGAACGAAGCTAATCAATGAAGGCTGTTGAGGAAAAACTTGCGAAAGATGCAAAAGATTTTTATAGGGAAGGTATTGGAGTCACGTCTACAAATTGCATCCCAAGTGGAAGCTTTCGTCGGGAAACTAACTGAAATACTGAGTGAGTTTGATGCTACTGTGAAAGCCTTAGAAGAAAAAATGTATGGAATATTCAACTAGTTTTCAATCTTAGTGACTGGAATAGATGCGTTAAAACAAACAATGGTTAATCTGGAAGTTACTATTGCAGACAGTGGTTTTAAAACTCAAACGCCCGTAACTGATAGTGCCTCCAACGTGTTACGTGAAGAGTGTTCGAAAATGCAGCATGAGAACAAAAAGGCATCAGATGAAACCGCGTGCAAATGATATAATTGCGACAAAGTTGGTTACCTTACCCGTCAACGGAAATTTCGCCAGAAGGAATTCCGTTGCGTTTAACCACCAACAGTTAAGCGGGTGTCGAATCTAAAAATGGGGTGACCAGCATGAACGCCACGTTAAACGAGATAACTTGAATAAATTAGCGGATGTTTGGAATAGTCAGAACCATGCAAAGCACTCCTTAAGGCTTAAAGAATGAGGAAAAGATCGTGGGAGATGCATGCCTAAGAAACAGAGAGCTAAAGAAAGCGTTCTCGTTTGCCGTTGATGATGATGATCTCAAATCAATAATAGTTGGTGAAAAGGCTGAACGTTCTACCAGGGAGCAAATCGCTAAGGAAAGCCACACCGCACAAACTTATTGAGGTCAGTGGGAAAGCCTTATTTTTGCGGACGCATATCTATGGTGGGTAGGGTGCTGTAAATACGGTTCACGCACCAGAAAGTTGTTGGTCACACAAATCAAGTGCGAAGAACTCGAGCTTTATTGAATGAGATCTAGTGCAACTGTATAAGCCATCGTGAAGTGACATGTTGTCAGCAAATGTGCAATCTAATTGAGAAGGAGCGTACAAAGTTGTGACGAGTATAGCTGACACGAATCTATCGGATCCAGAAACATCTGAAAGAAAGAACTGTGGTTAAGTTAGCACACATAAACGGGCTGATAGCGTTTGAAAGTTACCTTGTTCGCGATGAGATAAGATTAAGCGGAGAGCAGTGTTACGAAAATATTCATGATTTCAATTTTCATGAAAATTAGTCGATTTTCTAAGAAACTAAATTTCAAAGAAAGAAAAGCCAAATACACGTCACAACGTTTTAAATGCCTCATGCAGGTGACGATTGTCAAAAAGATTAACAGCGATTAGTAAAACATTTAGCGGAAAAAGGGATTAACGCGAAAATGTCGCGATGAAGTTAGGTATTCGTCAATTGCTTGCAAAACGATATATAAGGAGAATATATGCGGAAGGCAAATTGAGGCGACTCAAGAGAGTTGAATTGTAAGCCCGCAAAAAAATTGTTATTTTAGAAACTTGATAAATGAATAGCTCTAACAAATAATTTTTCATAACTTATTGAAGAAAAATTAGACTACGTTGTGGAGAGGGACCGCATAAAAAAGGTTCACCTAGAAAATATGTGCAAGCCTTACGAAATAGCAAGGAAGTGCTGTTTAAATAACATAAATGATCGAAGTACAAATGAAAAAACGTATAAAAAAGCGATACAAAACTCGGCTTAACTGTATTTGTGCGGATGCCCACAACGCCCAGAATAACTTGAGATAGACCTTCCTCCTTTTATTAGATCTCTGAGATCTGAGTAAAAAGTTGCGATCCTTAGGTTGAACACAAGTTTACAAGATAAGCGGACGCACAGAGAGACGGATACGCTCCTATTATACGAGTCGATTTAGAGCCACTGTGTGGTGGTAATTGTTGAGATATTTAGATGAAGTCCGGTAGAAGGATGTGTTTTGACCCAAGGACGAACGCTATTGAAAATTGTTCCGGTTGGAGCACTTTTTCGATCACTTCCCATATAACGCTGTGGCCCACAATAAACTTTTTACGTGTTTTGTACATACGGCAGAACTTATTTCGTATTTGTAATATGTTCTAAATTAGCGCTATTGACGAAACTACCTATATGTAGTGAGAGAGCAAGCCTGGAAATGTTAATTAAAAGAAAAAATTTGACTATACTTTTTATAGCATTAGATTACCAGGTTAGGCTTTGCGCAAATGTTTAGGGGGTAGTGCTAAATTATACGATTAGATAAATATGCGAGAAATACTGTTACAACGAAACAGGGAAGGCAAATAGTTATCAGAATAACACCTTTCAACTAAAACACCATTAGATACCGAAAATTGTGAATAGGATATTTAAAAACCTTGCAACCCAATTGTACACAGTGCACCATATCGGCGAAAAATTACAAATCACTGATATTTTTAAAACTAGTTTCGACACTATAACTATATAATAATAGAGACACCAGTAAGAATAACAAATCACGTTCGTTATGTATTGGTGATGCAGCGTAAACCAATAAGATATGTAGTATGTATGTAATGTTTTGTTTGGAAACTGTAGTTCAGCGTATATCAAAATGCAAAGAGATAGATGTCATTTATGCCACTGAACTTTTTCTGCTTATAAGTCGATTAAACTGGAAAAAATGTAAGTGAAACCTACGGATATGATTAAGTTGACTTCGAGTGAACACGCAATAAGCTATGAAACAATTAGAAAGTAGTTTGTGATATTGCGTCCAAAAAATTTTCGTCTTGGAAACGATGAAGTTCCGACACGTTCACCGTCTCCAGCAAAAGCGACCGCGGAAGAAATCTTTAACTTGAGCTTCTCTTCCAAAGGATTATTATTCTGCAGATCTTTCCCTTTTTGATTAATTCATATTTAATAAAACAGTTATTCTGCAAATTTTAAATGGGATCGGCAACTTCTTCGCCTCGAAACCACCAAATTTGTACCGCGCACACACCCACAAATTACTCGGCAAGAAGCAAAAAACTATAGATGATTACGGCTCATATTTCGATTTTTAAACTTTGTAATAAATAACGTTGAACTAAATTTGAATTTAATCAAAAAAATGGGAAGTTTACGCCTGCTGTACCTAATCAAATTTGGATAAAATGTTTGTTAAGCTAAACATGGCGTTAAATAAATTCGATTGACGTTTAAAGCTGTTTAATTTATTTTATTATTTGCATACGATGGTGAATACGTACGATTCGTGCCAAATTGAATACTGTTTTCCTACTTGATTTGTTCGTCACTTCAGAGGGGGGGTCCGTATACCTCTACATATAAACTATATATATTCTAAAAATCTGTGGGTACTACAAATAGAGAAATCTAATTGGTCATATTTGAACGTATTTCTGACAATTTCGCATAAAATTTTTAATTGCTGACAAAACCTTTTTAATTTACTTTTAATTATCAATTATTTACTGAATTATTTAAGTAAGTGAAATTCATATCTATTTACCATGAATTTAGCGTTAATAATATAAATTAGTAATAATAATCTGCCATTGCTCTGAAACGGAATTTAGATAATTGATGCAGTGCATAAAAATTAAACCTTTGAAAAAAAAAATTGGAGGAGAAGCGTGAAAAAGAAAGAAGAGATACTATTTATAAGAACCTACTTATAAAAGAAAATCAATCGTTAAAAAACCTTAACAATTTTAACTCCTTACAGGTTTATGTATAGCAACGGAGCGAAATAGACTTTAGTTCCATACTGAAAAGACATCCACATGAGGCCACATCCATAAACGCTGCTTTTTTAAATGGAATGGAATGAAGTATTGCTCAAACAAACAATAATTTACAGGTTGAGACAAGGGTTGCTAACCTCTTCTAGGTTAGTTGTGAAATGTGAATCCGAGCGTCGTCAAGCTTAAAAATTCACGCATAATTCAATAGAGGGTTTTCTCTTAATGATCAAGATAATTGCATCGTTTGTTGTTGGTAGAGTGCGCTAGGATTGGAACAGGTCGTAACGTCCATATAATTTCCTCATATTTTGGTGCCAAGGATATTCGGATTTGTCGTTAATGTTGACGTTGTCATACCATGGATCATAGCTTTTTGAACCTTCTATATGATGTCTATCTTCGTCAGTCATAACGATACTGTAGCACTTTCCTTCGAATTAAGCAAATAAATTGATTTTCTTTTGATACACAATTCCAATTTATGCACAACTCCAAAAATTATGTTATGCTCACTTTGAAAGGACAATCTATGCGTGAAGCCGAAACGTAGCACTTTCACGTGGGGTTTGAAAAACGCTCAGAAATAGAGCAATGCCGTCTTTTAGTAAAGTTAATGTTTATCCACGTAGTAAAAGAAATTCCTACGAAATTTGAACCAGGGCATGACAAGAAAAATACTTATCCACTCAATAGAGGAGCAAACATCACACACATTTATACTTTAATGTAAGCGTTCCAAATATGCATATATAGAATTATGTGTATGTATATAAAAGCTAACATGGCCTGTTTGGGATCTGAGCTGTTCTCTAAAGGCCACCAATGTGAATTTCATCGTATGAGTATGTTTGTTACATACATCTTCGCCCAAATCAACCAACCAACAACACCCAACCAAAACTAACCCCTTCTCACACACACCGCTAACACAACTCAACCCCAGCACGCCCCAAGCCCACTACTCTCGATAACATTCTCGCGCTCGCTAATAAACTTTCTCAATCGTTCGACTAAGTAATCAAATCAAAAGGACGAAAATACGAAGCGTTTTTACGTCGTTTAGTAAGTATCCATATATAAACGCTAGTAGAAAAATAAGGCGACAAAATAACTACTGTAATATTCCTTTACCTTGTTTCATATTTTGTTCCTTTGGTACGTGGGTGTTTGTATGTATACATATACCTTATTTTACGTGTGTACATAATGCCTATGCGTATATAAGCCCATTGGAGAAACAACTTCTCTTAAACTTCACATTAAAAAAGGGTTGCTGGTGTTGTTTTTGCCGCAGTCGCTGTTCATCCAATCACATTGTTTAATTTTTACTTTTAATTATCTGTTGCGTTAAAAGGATGTGATTGGCATGATTTCTCCTCGTTTCATTTTCTCGTTTTCAATTAATTATTCACATACACCCACTACTTTTATGCTCCTAAAGCTTTAAGGCTTAGATCGCATAGAGATTATTTATATAAATGTAAATGTGTAGATGTATAGATAACAAAATATATTTCAGTAGCGGGTAATTACTTTACAAAATGTGTTTTAACCTTTATATATTACTGTATTATGCTTAAAATATTTGGGCGAACGTATTCAAATATAATCAAATATAATACAACAAATTTATCTTAAATTTTTCGTTTTTTTTTTAAAGAGAATTTGTCGGCGGGTTTGCTTAACCTTAGATCATTTGTGTACCGTTCATAAGTTTTTCTGGGCTATTTTTGCGTTGAAAATCTATATGTTAGTTCGCGGCTAAGTTGAGACTCGTTCTAAAGAAATTCAAACTAAATTTTTCTTTAGATTACAGCTTTTTCGTTAATTAACGTCTAATCTCAGTTTACAGCTGAAAAGTCAAGTGGTTTAAATGCGTTAGAATATAAATATTATATAAGAAAGAAGAATTTGTGGAAATTTCTCGTTTATGTGTAAGTATATTTATTAATATAAATATATTTGATTCAGGTAGTAATTCTTAGGCCTCGAAATGGCAGTGAAGCCACTTGTTTAAGGGGTTATTTGGTTTTTTAATTTGATTTGATTTTTTCTGATTTATGCTTTTTGTATGCAAATGTTGTACGATAAGCCTTACATAACTTTATTATCCCGGTTTTTGGATTATATTTTTGAATTGATTTAACATACTTTTTAAGATTTTAATCCAATGTAACGTACCGAAAATGAAATTGCTTGACAAGGTTAAAGCAACACAATATTTAACAACAAAAGAGGTAATTACGCCATTTACGTTTTGTAATATAATATGTGATGAGCGTGGTGTGGGTGCTATTGTATTCATATTATTCCTTCCTGGTTAGTCAGTTATGAGCCTTGTACTTTTAATTGTTTAACACTTTTGCTTTGTTATTCCCCAGATTATCATCATTATTTGTCTAGCGTTATAATATGCAGTTGGTTTTCGATCTCCACATGCGAATTGCTATTAAATAAAGCTTGCATCGGGTGATTTAAAGCAGTTGTTTTACATTTTTGTCGTTATTAACGCATACCAAGCGTTATGCTTTTTTCCAATGTGTGCTGGCGGAAGTCACACTATCTTCAGGTCCACAAAATCCTTGTAAGCTACAAGGACCTTCACACACTACATTGTTTGGGACACTCTCGTACGTGCGATCACCATTACGTTTTAAGCAAAATCAATTATGGTCTGAACACATATGGCAACAGCGGCAAATGAAAGATAGATGCTGGAAAGCCATCACCAAGTGGACAAGATACCCTTTTCGTACAACACCTATTGGCAACATTGATCCCGAAAGTTGTCTTCGACCTTTAGAAAGTAGAGTTTGTGAGTTAAAAACTAAAATCGTCTCGAAACTTCTCTTTTCAAGTTCTATATATGCGGTGTAGCAGAAACAAACTCGACCCTGCTGGACATTCAAGCCGCTGTGTGTTTTAAAACTCAACTCTTGTGACATTTCAGTCCCTACATAAGAGAGCTAGAACTGTGATTTAAACCAAAACTATACTCGCAAAATAAAAGTTGAAAAACAGATTTGACCATGGATAGTCTACCGGTTGAAAGAGCCATAGGAAATCTCTCGAACGTCCACGTTACGTCGCAAGTGCTCATTTTACTCGAAGAATTTATTTTTCCCCCATAAATAAATTATAATAAATAACAATAAAATATTATTGACTAACTTGAGTAAATTCAACGTCGTATGGAAACGTTTTCTCTCTTTTATTTCCGTTTATTATTTGCAAAAATTTCAAGCCGCACAAATAATTGGTTTCGTTTTCAAATCCGCTTTTTTAAGAAACTGTGTGTCATTTCATAGATGTTGCTGTGTTTAATTTTCGAGGCATCTGGTATATGTGTTTTCGCATTGTAAATTCTTTGCAGTAAATGTGTTTTTACACAAAAAGTATTATGGGTCTTTACGACTTTATCCGTTGATTTATTAATACCAACAGCTTAGACCAAAGTAAAAATATTAGCGCTTGCTTTAAAAATGAAAGAAAATGTAAAATCGAGGAGTGACCAACATAAAAGGAGTGCTCTTACAAATGAGCAATGAAAACTTATAGCGACTTAATAATTAAAATAATAATCAACTGGAAAAAGTTAAGCCTTCCCGTCGCTGTTAACGGATTGTTCAGAATCAACAAACCGAGTGTACTCTTCATATTTTATGACATTTGCTTTGAATTGCCTAGGAACGTAAATTTTGAAATTCATCAAAATAATATGTTTGAACTTGAGTATAATTCAAGCTGATAGCATTTTATGACTGACCTGATTTGTTTCAAAATAAAATTATCATTTTTTCTACAAATTATTATTGATACACAATATAATTATTAGGCCTGGAGGGGAGCTGAGCTAATCGAAAGGAAAATACTTGATTTTGTTTTTTAAATTTTTTCACACGCTTTAACATATAAAAACCCCTGGAAAAATTATTTTAGGAGAGTTCACTTGTTGGGTTGTTGCAATTGTTACTGACAGTTAGCAGTATAATTAGTACATATTATATTTTTTTTACAGCATTTGTGCAACATTTTCTATTGCAGTTATAAATTTCATATCTAGTATAAGAGCGCTAAAAGTAAATAGTTAGTTATTTCTTTTTATATATTAAGAGAGTATGGCCAGTCAATTAAATATTTGGTTAGTTAGGGATAAAGACTATAAAGCTTCGTTAATGACACCGAAAAAGCTAGTTGGACATGATTGCCAAGTATCGACTACTGCATTACACGCTTCACAATTTTATTACCAGATTAAAAAGTCAATTGTTTATAGCAGAGGTTCCACAAAAATTCTTTGCAGTCTACTTTCCAGAATAATACATCTGCAGAGAACTCGAGCTATTATGTGTCCCCTATTATAGCAGACCTCCTACCCAGTGTTAGATCGTTATGCACCTACTTTAACCGATTTGTAGTCTTGCTATTTTCTTACGAATCAAACCTCCTTTCAATGAAAAATATGAAGTTTACGTCTGTCTCTTAATTTCTACTCTCGTGATTGTAATATATTATTCAAAGCCATAAATGTTTACGTTACTCGGAGCATAACATGGTTATGTACGCATACTCTAAACTATTACTCATAAACGAGGAACGTATATTTCTAGATATTATTTAAAATTAGCGTATATTCAGCTATAATGATTATTTATTTCCCAAAAGTACTTATCTAACGGCCCTTCTCTCTGAAAAGCAAATTACGCCTTTACACATTTCGCGTAATGAACATTAAGGAGAAAGTTAATCAGCTTGTTTAGGTGTTGAAAATTCCGGATTTTACTTAGGTATCAACGGTCGTAAATCACAATATAGGAAGGATGGAGCTAGAAATCAAGAACCACGGAAAGATCGAACAAGCATGTAAAATCTACAGGAATCATTTGTATGTTTTTTAGCTCACACGCAAGTTCTAAGTCTCCGTTGTAAAGCCTTTTTCTTAGTTCTCTCACAGTGATTAATTTAAGCATATCTGATTTTTATTTATACTCATCGCCGAAGGGTGTCGGGTATATTCATTTTTTGAAAATGGCTCAAACCGGTCAAAGGGCACGTCTACAACGTCCACACCCCTATGAAATAGAAACTGTGAACACCTTTGCTTTCCTTTATGCATTATAAATATTTTAAAATGTTTGCGAAATTTCACAGCTAAATTACAATTAAATAAATTATTTCCAGCAGATAGCACAGCGTACAATAAATAACTTTTCAACGGATGAGGTTGTCACGGGGGAAATGGCAATTCCATCGTTCCTACTAGATCTATTAAATTGTTATCGACTGTAAAGGAAGATGGATGATTGAAATTTGATTACTTTAAGCATACAAAGGAGAAGCCTAAATCTGAGGTGAGTTTTCAAAGGAGAATTTCAAGAAAGTTCGTGCATAACAGGATATATGATGATTATAAATAAACCGCATGATTTTAATTGAGCAAGACTACGTAGAAGACATCCAGCAACTGCTTCAATAATATAATTAATATGTGACATTGAAAGTGTATGAGCGAGTTAGATGCTAATTGGTAATTAAACATTTAGATTCGAGAGTTTTCCCAAAGTCAGACAAACTTTTGCATTAACCGAGACATCGCGTAAACTCCACGAATTCAATATTCGTATGACATTATCTAATATGAAGAGTGGCGCCGTTATGTCTGGTCGGTTGGAAAGATTTACTCGCGTTAACAGAGAAAGAACTGCATCATTCAATTATTAATTCTTGATGCACAATCATTTATTTTAATTTCAAACGAGTTAGTAGTCTACTGATTACAGTTTAAGAGAAAGAAAATATCGTCAGCGTAGGAAAAATAAGTCTATTTCTGCAGCTAAGTCATCCACGAACAAATTAAATACGATGGGATCTAAAACTGAACCTTGAGGAACTTCAGAGTTAACTTTAACTATTCCAGAAGAAACATTGTCAACGGAAATAAATTACGTGCGATTGAGTAGATAGGATTGCATTTGTAGAAAAGTTAAAATTGTGATAACATTTTTCAATAAATAATGAATGAGGGGCTCTACTGAAGGCCTTCGAAAGTTATAGGGATATAAGTAAAGAGATTTTATCTGGATTAAGATTTTCTCTGGTTAATTCGGTAGTAAAAGTTTAGAGATCAGATGTATTACGAAGAACATGAAATCGAAACTGACAATCATGCATAGCGCCCTGGTCATAAAAAAACAGTTTGATTTGTAGTTTCACGACATGTTCTACAATTTTGGAAAAGGATAGCAGAATATTAATTGGTTTTCAATTGTCGAACGCTAATGAAATCCCAAGTTTCTGTATTGTTCCAATTTTGGCTACTTACCAAACCTGGAGCAGAATTATATTTACAAAACATTTCGATGGGAAATAAGAAAAAATATTAACTTCATTAATTAATAGAAATTCTATCGCCTTTGGTAGTGATGGATATAACTAAATTAAGAGCTTTTGACAGATCCATTTCGTTAATCTGAGAGAAAGAGATAGAGCCCGGGTCGTCATAGAATTGAGAAATTCCAGGATTAATAAGTAGGATTTGAAGTTGGCTTTGTATGACCTCATTGACTTGGATAACGGATCAATATCGTTGGCAGTAACGCTTCTTTTCTGTAATAATTTCAAAGCATCTTTTGAAAAAAACTTAGAACAGAATTCTCTTTTTTTAAAACGCGAGCGCAAGTATGTAATACCGAGAGTTAAGCCAGGATTCGTAGGTGTGGCAAGATTTAGTAGTAGAATTGCGAATAAACTACAGAAGATCATGAAATAATACGGTAAGAATATTCAGTTTAATATTTACGTAGTCAGCCAAATACGAGAAGGAAAAATCAATAGCATACAAATTGCGAATAATTACACTCATATTCGCTTTGCTACAATTAGTGCAGAAGCTAACTTTTTCAATGTAATCTGCTTTAACAGAGAGATCAAGAAAAATGAAAACATGATAAAATATGTCAGGAATTATTGCTTGACTTCAATTAGCAGCAATTATATTTCTGCTTGTCATAAAGAAATCTAGAAGAGAATTAATTGAGATTGAAATGAGTTAGTAGCAAATTAAGCCTACAAGTCAAATCCCGTGCGGTAGCGGACTGAAATAAATCATACTTGAACTCGCCAACTATAACCACATTGTTGTAGAGAGTCAACGAATCCATATGTTCTCTTTTAAACATGTGAATATTTCCTTTAGGAAAGTAAGCTACGTCTACGAGGAGTTTGCTATTACCATATTTTTCTTGTGTTTTTAAGAAAATATATTATTAGTTCCTCGATAAGACAAGTGTTAAGAGAACTATTTAGGAAGGCCAAACTTCAAGGTTGTGAAGTTTAAATAATTCCTTAGCAACACAGTAGAAGATTTCGGTGTTTTGTAAGGACACGTCGCGCTTCTAGCAGGAAAGTAGAAAACGAAAAAAGAAAATTGTTAGTATAACAGCACGACAACATAATTGGTTTAAAACATTAAAGTTCAAAGCCAGTTTCATTATAACCCCGCCAAAAAGATATATAACTTTTTAATCATACACTTATTAATTATACACAACTAAGCGATACATTAAAAATTTTGCAAAACATAAATTAAAGAACACCATAACCTCGATTCCGTTATAAATACTTACACTAGTGAGGAAACAAACCAAGCAGAGAAAACTTTAAAGAAAAATTATAAGCTTTTTTAACAGAAAAAGTTTTTTAAAAGAGAGTTGCTGCAGGAAAGAACGCTTAGTTTTTTACAAATTAAACAGGACGGACACTCCTTACAGTTGAAAGTTTATAACAAATGGATCGAAATGTCCTATGACTTTACCAAGCTACAAACTAAGGGTTTTATCGCCAAGAACCATAAGAAGAATAAAGACATGTCAGTAATTACAGTAACAAAAATAGCAGCATTGGCGATACTTTTAAAGACAGAAATTGCAATAACAGCAACTCCACCACAACAACAAAAAGTACAGTTTGTCAATAACAAAAAATAGCAATAGCAGCAGCGCAAACGCAATAAGAACAACAGCAACACCAATACTATACGACAGAGCCAACAATAAAAATAATTACTACGATCGCAGCAAAAAACAACAACAGTAGTATCAGTACCAGCGGCAACAGCAATACTACCGTCGGCAACAACAATAATGGGAGCACATACAACAATGATGCAGCAAGTCATGCGAGAAACAATACAAAAAATAAAATAAATTGTAAATAACCGCTTAGGGCTGTTATGTTCCCTTTATGAAATAATTTCTATCTGTTCTGAGCTGTTCGGCCAATGCTTGCGGCTACTCTCAATACGCTTCAGGAAGTCTGAATAAACTCAATTTTCTCTGTTCGTACCCATAGAATATAAATGCAATTTTTTCTTTGCATTTGTTGTGGTTTATAAATAACGAGTAAAAAGCCAATTTTTTTACTTTTTAAAACAAGGGTCGTCTCAGACTATGTTTTACTGCGTTGTGTCTTTTGAACGATTTGGCTCAATTTGAGTATCAACCTTCATGAAGAAAGTTGCAACCTTTGTGCGCCAAATTCTGACCAAGAGAATGTCTATCACAAACACTATACAGGCAGATAGAAAGATAGACGGATATGCTTAAACAGATTAATAATTTGATGTTGATCTAGGATATATTTGCTTTACTAAGTTCCTGAATCTTCTGTAAACATTGAACGTGTCTCTACGGTGGCGTTGCGGCCCCAGGTTGGTGTGCCACTTTTGGCGTTTGTTTGTCTACCAGACCTAGGTCTATGTAACCACACCTTTACACCAATTTTATTTTACCAATGGAGCTGTAAGTCTATCATTGTCCTTTTGTATCTGAATCTGTAATCTAATTAAATTTTAAGGCAACCTTGCAGCGCCACTATAAAAGTAATGGTGGCCTATAAGTTATGCGTACGTCTCTTAGTCGAGCTAGTTAGTTCGTGAGATAAGGGGGACACTCATAGACACTCCTAGCATGGTTACATCCAAAGGAAATTGCACCTACTTGCCCCTTATCAATAATGCGGACAGACGAGACCCTATCCTACCGAATGGGGATCCTATGTGCCCCTAGCGCTTTTCAATACACATCATATCTGTTGGTCTCCCTTACCCCACAAAAAGTTTGTCCGAGACTCCGAAGTTGGGCCTGAAGACCCCTTTCAATTTACTTTCCTCTGATTATAAAAAAAAGAACTTAGCACATTTATAAAAATCAGTCATATATATAAAATACTTAAAATAAATGTAATATAAAATACTTTAAATAAAAATATTTATTTAAAGCAACCAAAAATAAATTCTAAGATCATTCGTGCTTATAGGACACACCAAAAAAATATATCCCTAAGATGGTAGAAAAACAAAAAACCGTTGAATAAGTGCAGGTAATTGCCATATGCGAGTCAAATTTAACATCTCAATAATTTTTGGTAAAATATTGGCACATTCGTATGTTAAAAGTATCGGCTGCAACACGAACCCATTGGTCGGCATCGTCTTAATTGTACACCTTGCAATCACTTGGCGTACAATTCTTCGTATCCTTTGTGTTTTAAAAGCCTCTTCCAATGCAGGTCCCATTTATGTTTATATTTTCAAGGTGCTTTTTGTAAAGTTGAATTTTCATGATTAACGTTACAATATCAAAATACAGCAACAAAAAGAAAAAACAATTTCTTCAGAAATTTTTCAGTTTTTAGAAATTAGTTTATTTTTGTTTTATTTTTCTTTCAAATTATTCTTTACTTAAGCTGAATTCATACGAATTAATTATTAACAAAATTTATTTTCCCCTTTCTTATTCAAAAATTACATAATTTTTTGTTGTCTTTCTTTTGATTCAATTTAAAAGAAATTTGTTTAGTTATTGCTGTAATACACTGAATCACGGATAGTGATGATTATGTTTATGACGCCATCGAGATTGCCTCTGCAATACTATATTTACTTAAAATTGAACATAGCCATTTAACGAACACGCATCTACAAACAATCTATGAAGATTTAAGTAAAACTCACAATAGCAGAGAATATCTATGCTGTTTTTCTTTTGAAATATAGTACATTTTTATCTAAGTTTAAGTGAAATACCCAGCTTATCTTTAATTTTCTTTGTAGTCCAAATTTCAAGTTTCTTTCAAAATCCCGATAACTTTTTTTTGACTTACTGTCAAAATAATTTGTTTTACATTGAGTTTTGATGACAAAGCAATAAACTGCGTTTTGTTCTTAATCGATTATTCATGTTTTTGCTTATGTCATAAATTGGTTGCGGGTTGCTTTTTCTGTTCGATAATTATTCTGGTATATTAGTGTTCTGATTGTTCATCACACAAACAATCATAGCTAATTAAAATGCCCTCTTCTTCAGACAATATGCTCTTAACGATCTTGATTTTATAAAATGTATCTCCAACACAACGTCAACGCCAAGCAAAATGCACATCGTTTTTTAATTTTAATTTTACAAGAATGCCTGAATGTTAATCGTCCTTCAGTACTTTAATCATTCTCTAATATTAAAATCACGACCTTTTATTGACCTCAGACACAATCAGCATTTTTTCTTTTCCCATGATTAGTTATCCATATTTATTCTTAGTAGTTTTAATTGCATAATGTTTAAATTCTTCAGTTTAATTATCATCTTTCAATAATCTTTTTATTTTTGTTAGACATCCTTTACGCTAAATGTAAATTCCAATTATATCATATTCATAGACTTTTCATCGAAAGTTGTCACTAAATTACACTTACTGCATCTGCTGCTTTCCTGAATTTTATGTTTTTTTTTTTTCTATTTGTAAATTAATAATTATTTTATTCCTGACAGACATACCACCAAACATTCAGTTTTCTTTTTCTTTGAACCAAAATCTTTCTTTCTTTTTCTGAAGCCCAAAATCTTTTTTTAACGTTCACAAAAATCCTCGCCTTCCTTCTCTCTACCGAATTTCAAGATCAACGTAAAAAAACAACAAAAACGGCGGCAATACATTTTCCACCATTAAACCCTCTGGTGCAAGAACTTAACAATCCTGTCAACTCATGGTTGCGTTGTTTTTTAAGAAAAAATGAAGTGAACCCAGATTGCTAAGCTAAATCCTCATGTTGCACTTCCTTCTAGACGTTTTGACAGAATGAATATATTCCTCACCCTTCGGCGATGGGTATAATAATAGCGATACCGTGTCGAAAGAACTTATATTCTCCATATATTATAAGATCCAATTATCGATCGATTTTCGCATTCCTTCAACTTCGCGGAGTCGCGTGCTAACCAAGCCATGCGACATCGATTTGAACAAGTAATAATCTGAAAGCGACGTGTCTGGTGAGTACGCTAGCTTTGGCAGCACTTCCCATTCGAGCTGCAACATTCTTAGGCAACTCTTGCAAAAGTGACCAAAATGGCCTTTTCAGTCGATTTGCGAAGTAGACATTTTTCCTCCTTTTGAATCTTTCCCAATGCATGCAAACGTCTACAAATAGTGGATCCGTCAATTGCTAAGCTGGTTCAAAGTTCTTTGAGAATATGAGCTGGTATCTCGTCCAATAAGTTTTGCATTTCATTGCTTTCGAGGGTTTCTGGGCTGTTCCTGCCATTGTCTTCAAAATCGCCAATTTTAAATCATTGAAATCAAAATTGATAATTAGGATATGATGGAGCAACATCATCTTAAGTTTCTGAACGTGTTTAGTGGACTTCGACAGCAGATGTCTGCAAATTAAACAACAAATGTAATGCAGGTCGAAAATGCAATTTTGAGCAGTCGATGGTTAGCGTGTGCATATGCTGAATAACTCAATAATATTAAACTGAAAATTGTTACTTTAGTTAGAAAAAAGTCAAATCATCGAACTTAATCATTGTGTGCACTGGTATTTTCCATTTCTTTATCATTTTTATCTGTAGAAGTTGCTGGCCAAAATTAAATCGACTACCTTACAAAAACGGAATAACTGATAAAAAGCTAAAGTACCTGTCCGTTTCATGCCGGGTATCGAATTTCGGCTGTCCTCCGTAATATATCTGTCCAGAGTTACATGTGTATGTCCGTCCATAAAATCTGCTGTCCATTCTCCCTTCATGCGCTTCGTTTAGATTTCCTAACTTGACTTTATTCTGTCTTAATAAAGCTATTACAATTTTATCTACCACATTGAAAAATTAATATACTAAAAGTAGATTTTGAATTTGAAATTATCCATAAATATACACATTAACCATGTATGTTGAAATTTCAGCATATTACTACGCTCAGAAAATAAGACACAGTGGATGCTTTCTTTAAATATTTGATCACCAGTTTGCGCCCCTTGTTTGGCTCCTAATTTTGCGTTAAGGTTATATAGCTTATAGGGGCTATTCCTTTGTTCCGCAATGTTTTTGGTAAAATAAAAAATCGCATTTAAATTTTTTAATTCGGAACGTCTATTTGTTACATCTGCCACTTGGAAGTTAATATTTAGAAACTCTTCTTCCTCTTCTTCTTCTGTGAGGCAGCAAAACAACAAACAGATGATTAGCTGAGTTGATTAAAAAGGGTTCAATGCGAACACGAGGTTCTTTATTTCAACCTTAATAAAATTAACAGATGATTTGAATATGAATATATACAGTTGTGTACAAGAAAGTTATGCGTGTAATGTTCGTCGCGTAAGTAGGATCAGTATTTTCTTTCCCAAGTTACAAATTGAACTTTTTTTTTTGTATATACATTTTCTCCCGTCTTCATGGCAACATGGCGATACCGTATCCAAAGAACGAAATTAGATACTTTGGCTATCTAATCAACGATGCGTTTTCGCACTTCTTCAAGTTTGTGGACCCACGTGCTAGCCAAGCCACGTTGCACCGATCTAAGCACGTGGTAAACAGAAGACCCCATGTCTGATGAGTACGCTGGGTGTGGCAGAATTTCCCATTCGAGCTGCAACAGATTATTCCGGACATTTTTTGCAATATATGACCAAGCGTTGTCTTTCAAGAGAATGACCGCGTTCGTTTACCGCTTTTGTTTTTCTTTTTTGCAATATTACATCGTCCAATTTTGTTAACTGAAGTCGGTAGATATCTGCAGTAACAGTTTCATTCGGCTTTAACAGCTCGTAATACACTACATCTTGCTAATCCTATCATATGGACCGCAAAATTTTATGGCCATGAATATCCCGCTTCGGTGTCGATATGGATGGCTCTACTGCACTAATCCATGACTTTTCGCACTTCGGTAGTAGATCGACTTTTCATCGTCAGTCACAATGCGCCACAGAAATCTCTTCTTTTTTTTCCTGGCAAGCAATGGAAGCACACGAAATTAATAATTGTCGAAAATGTAATTTTGAGCATTCCATGGTTAGTTTCTGTACACACTAAGTAACTCAATAATACTAAACGGACAACTATAGTTTTATGTAGAGGAAGGTGTAAATCATCGAATTTAATCGTTGTGTACACTGACATTTTACTTTACTTTATCATGTTCACCAAAAGATGTCACTGATCAAAATACTTGCAAGCACCTATTGTTTTTATTAACTTTAATCTGATTTGTTATTTCTCATTATGTCAGTTTTAAAAGGGGGTAGGAGAACTTCAGCTAACTTGTGTTTGAATAATATTCAATCTACAGATTTTCAATTATTCTTAAATTATTTAAAAATAAATTATGTTAATAAGTTGTAATTGTTCTTACAAGGGTGGAGGTTATAATGTATTCTTTCAAATTCTGTTTCCAAAGGCGAAGTATTTCTGAGTTTAAAGCTCTTAAAATCTTCTTGGAAAGAAGTTTATTCTTCACCAGTAGTTGTACCCCCTTTTACAAAGTCATAGTCAGCACAATAAGTGATAATAGAGAAGTGACCTGTTCCATTTCTTCTTGGAGAACAAATTATTAATATTAAGAAGGCGACCCGGAACTGATTTTAAACGAAGTCTTTTCTGTTTTTATTATTATTTGCTCGTTTTAATAAAGAAATGTGTATGGGCGTGCAGCTAAGCAAAAGCGTTATATACATGAAGGACCCACAAAAATATCTCATTTTTGCTTATATTGTTTAGGAATATATTGACAAAATGCGGATTATAAATTTTTTATGCCCATCACCGAAGGATGAATTGTATATTCATTTTGTCA
The DNA here is from genome assembly GCA_000688715.1 of Glossina pallidipes. Lineage (NCBI taxonomy): Eukaryota > Metazoa > Arthropoda > Insecta > Diptera > Glossinidae > Glossina > Glossina pallidipes. The sequence goes on along the minus strand of KK500187.1, from coordinate 127,131 downwards.
AAACATTTACAACCCCATAAAGAAACTTTAGCAACCCCACAATGTAAGCATGTTCATCTGTCCGTCCGTATAATGTCTGTTGTAAACACTGTCCTGGCCGCAAAATGAAAGTATCGACTTCCAATTTGAAAGAAACATTGAAAAGTCTTGCACACACATTGGTATTAAAAAAATCGGTCGAACGTCACGCTTTCAACGCCCACACGCCCATGCAACGAAAGCTTCAAAACCGTTGTTTTCCCCGTTTTTTGCGCGTTTCTCATAAAGTACAACACATATACCATCTATACTTCCACTTTTTTTCTGAAAATAAAAAGTCAGCCTCGCCCACCTAATACTATAAAATATAAAAATTTATTTCTTCAATTACTTCTGAATGCACATGCTTATGTGCATTCAGAATTTGAAACTGACTAAGTATTAATATACTTTATGGAGTTTTTGAAGCTTTCTTCTGTGCCTTATAAAGATATAGTAAATAAAAATTATGATACGCCGTACAATTGAGTAGGCGTGGCCGACTTATTTCACTTTGTATAGGTAGTATAATATATGTCACTTAGTATATACGTTCAAATTTTGTAGATTTATCTGCTGTAGTTTATGAGGAATGAGCAAAAATTGTTTTTTCCTTCTGAAGAATGGATGTATCCTCATTTTACGTAGTACTGTAGATGTGTTCCTGGACCGATTTGGCTCTTTTTTCAAAGTCAATTCGTGTGCAAAAATTTGCATTGTTTATGCCAAACTTGGAGGCGGTAGTTTCATTTCTGTGGTCAAAAGAACCTTTACAACGGTCATTATACTGACGGACAGACAGCCAGGCGTACAGACGGACAGATGGATGGACATATATACTTAAATCAATCCAATATTTGATGCTGATCAAGAATATATATAGTTGATGGGGTCTCTGAAGCCTCCTTCTGGGCGTTACCGACGTTTTGACGTAATAAATACACTCCTTATCGTTCAGTGGTGGGTATAAAAACGGAAGTATGTTGGTTAGTGGGGACGATGAACGCAATGTCGCCGGTGTTTGCCTGAGAATGTTGAAAGCAAATTTTTATTCAACTCTTAAATATTGTACTAGACATTAAGTTCGGTCACTATATCTGCGCCTCATTTCACAGGTCTATCTAATTCATAAATTCAATTCAATTTCAAATTTAAATGCGTATGAATGTTTTATGAAGCTGTGGCATGACAGCCCCGCATACAACAATTTCATTGACGGATGTTTATAAGCACGATATTTTTCGAATCTTTGTCCTTACAGACTTTCTTACAGCATTTGTACGTCCTTTATGATAATAACATTTGGTCTTTGGCACGAAAATTAGTACAAAATAGTGGCTCGATATAGAAATTCTTTGCAACAAGGCTTTATTTTTCGGATTGAATTAAGGGTTCTTAAGATTAGTCTTTTTTAAGGCAATAAGATATAATTTTTGATACTTTCTGGCGAAGACAGAAAAAGAATTGTATGTAGCGACGTCATGTAGAGAATTCAAAGACGGCCTTGGCCGACTACAATCTTTTCATCCGCCTTAATTTAGCTTTAAATACTCGTGTAGATTCACAATAATTTTAAATCTTACAATTTAGATGCAAATTGAACTTTTTCTAGATTTTACGAGAAGAAAAATTCGGTTCCTAAGCACTTTCATTATGATTTATTTGTCGGTATTCTTTTTTAACGGGCGTTCGAAGCATGAGGTTCCAATAGACAGGAAGTGATGAAACTTTATTCTTAGGGGAAATATCAATTTATTAGGTCCGCGTTAACGTAGGTAGAACAATGAACAATGAATTACTGTCGTAAATGCAGGTGATGTATTAGCATCGGCAATAGGGCAAGTAGTAATACATGTAAACATTCTTATACATATATATACCAATAGTGGTGGGAGTTATTGCACACACTTCCTTTTGTAATAAACGAAACAATAAAGTAAATATGGTGAATAGATGAACTAAATTCCATGCTAACAATCAGTTGGGGAACGATTCGCATTATTGTGCTTACAAATAGTTTCGTTCTTTCTGAGTATGATATGTGCAACGATAGAATGAAACAAAAGATGGTATTTCACACCCTCTTTCTCACTCCCTCCTCAACATAAGTACAAGTCTTGTTACACAATGCTTCTTACATTCGAATTAATATGACACACTAATTGCTAAACAACACACATAGCATTTCATATAGCACATAAATTAGCATATCTTCTTATATATATTACTTCAACATTATTTTTATATATATTGACGGAATTTTATTAAGCATAGAAGGCACTGGTTCTGAATTTGGTGAGCTTTCTACCGAAAGTTTTTCTACCTTAATAGATTTAGATTATAGTAACGACAAATAATTATTTTTTCTTAAATAAGATCGCGGCAAATATATGTACTCAACCTACTTGAAAACATAATTGTTTGATACCCTTTATTCTGTTGTAAAATGTTTACTTTGGGGAGGGGAAATCAAAATCACGTTGTTCTCTTCTTTTTTTTACAAAAAGCATAACGAAAGCTAACCAGGGCACCCGCATACATGAAATTATAAAACGCAAATTATGATAGTTATCCAAAATTTGCTTCGATGAAAAATCGATTTTCTTAAATTTCGAAGGCACGATTGGTATTTTCTTGTGCCGAGAAGGCTACGTAATAGCGTAATTGTAACTGTTTGAACACCTGTATTTGTTTAACAAAAAATATATGTAAGATACAATATATACATTTTTATATATCTAATTATATTCACACAGGTGATGAAACTGACTATAAACCATAAGTACAACTCAACTCAGTTTGATAATATAATAAACAATCTAACTTTTGTATACCAGCAACTCAGAGGAGGTACTGTTAATTATAAAGCAAACTCATACAAAACGAACTGCGTGCCATTGATGCAGAAAACATTAATTGTGTGGATGCGAACGCACCGATTTTTATAAATCGATTGCTACCCTTTTCAACTTGTAAATAAGCAGTTTAATATTTTGGATTACAGCCAGATTTAAACATGCTCATCCTCATAAAAAGTGCAGTCATAAAAAGCGAATACTATTTTAACCGATTTTCAAACCAATGAATGAAAGATCACGATTTTAGCACATTCGCTTCTGGCATTTAAAACTTCTTCTAGGGAAACTTGTTTCTTTACTGATTATGGTAATCAATTTTTACGGAAAGTCGTTAATAATTTAGCGTTAACAATGGAATTATCGAAGTTTTTATACCCATCACGAAAGGATTCAAATGCTCACCTTGTCATATATTTCTCCAAAAAGAAACTTCAGAGACCTTCTAAAGCACATATATTATCTTAATCAGTGCGAAATCAATCTAGCTACGTCCGTCTGTCCGTGTAAATGTGTGTTGCTGATACTCTCCTGATCGCAAAATTAAAATATCGACTTCAAATTTGACAGAAACGAGAGAAGATGTTGTACGCAGGTTGGTATTGAAAATGAGCTAAATCGATCAAAGAACACGTGCAAAATAAAGTAAAGTTTAAGGCATCTCTGTTTCTGTTTTCACATCAATTTATACGTGATCAAATTTTTAATTTTTCGCTTCTCTGACATTTTCTGTGTATTAGTTATAAGTTAAATAAGGATGATGAAAGTTATTCTGTTAATTTTTCGCAGGATTGGAAAATATATATGGTATACGCCGAAACCCAACGAATTCGTTTTTCTTGAAATGAATATCAAATAAAAAAATTGGAGAGATAATAAATATAGAATAATAAATATAGAAAAATAAGAGAATATGAGACAATGGAGAGTACAATGCGCAATCTAAGTGCGCTAATTTTAAATTATATATGGCGGATGCCACGACGTGGTGAACTAATTGTTTCCTAACGATTCCGCCGACATGCTATAGAGAATTAAATGTATGAAATAAATTATATACGCAATTGTTTTGAATAGATGAAAGTTTGGCGTGTGTAGTAAAATCCAATTTCTGCCACATTAAAATTTTAAGCCACTCGAGCTTTAGTCACATAACAGTGCTTAGGGTAAAATGTATTCTCCACTTTTCAGTTCACTAAAATAAAAGCTGATTTAAAAGATTATAATGGGCATTACCGAAGGATGGGGGTGCATTCATTTTGTCAAAACGTGTACAACGCCCAGAAGGAAGCTTTAGAGACCCCACAGTGTATATATATTCTTGTTAAGCATCAAATACTGAATGTATTTAAGCAGGTCCATCTGTCCTCTGCATAATGTCTGTTGGAAATGCCTAGTCGCAAAATGAAGTTATCGACTTTAAGCTTGGAAGTAACCTCAAAATGTGGCACGCAAGTTGGTATTAACAATGGGCCAAATCGGTCGAGTCACCATACCACACAAAAATTGAGAACACCTCTGTTTTTTGAAAGGAATAATACATTGGTTTTTTGCACATTACTCTATAGTAAACAAATCTATAAAAATTTGACCATATATTGTATGGATGATGCTGTAGTATATGTGCAAAAATGCAAAAAAATGGCAAAGCCCATCCAATGTGAGCTTGTACCAACGCTTAATTTTTTTCCAATATCTTCGTAACGCGCAGAAACAAACTTGAAAAATCCAATAAAGTATATAAATTCCTGGCCAGTTTCAAACTTAAAGCGCACCCAATCATGTCCGCTTGTTAGTCTGTCCATCTGTCCGTCTGTCGACCTATGCAATATTTGTGGCAAACTTTCCCCCACTAGAAAAAAAGGAAGATATCGCTTACAAATTTGATAAACTCCATATTATGGAGCATGAAAATTTAGCTCTTTTACTCATTTTGACTTTTTTATGATAACAGTGATGGGAAGATTCGCTCGCGACCGAATATGATTTGCTTATTTGTTTTATTTAATTAACTTATACATCATTTTTAAATTACGGTTCAAGCAGGTTTGTATGTCGCTTAGAGTTTTTATTCCTTGAGCAACATATATAAAATAAAATATCAAAACTATTCTACTAGTGTTTTGTAGATAACTGGGAATTTGTGGATTCGCAATTAAGACCAAAATTATTACAACATTGTTTATAAATGTAAATCATTTAATAGAGGAAAATGTAATAGTAACGCAAGGACCGATAGAAATCTATACTTTCATTCGTATTTCATTATGAACATAAATGTATGATATTCTAGAAAACCTTATAGTACAATATTTTGGATTTCGCTCTTATTCGGCAACACTGCTCTTGTAGTCCCAACTACATTTTTTTTATCTCTTTCTCTACTGGAATGGCGGTATATGATTGCTTATGCTTGATTCTTATATATAGCAGCGAACGATTTCTAGTACTATAATTAGTTTCGAATCACCACTCTGCCGCACGAAAACTTGAAGTAAACCGTCATCCCCTTTTTGCTTTGCAGACAATATGCACGGATCAATTTCCATTATATAGTAAACCTATGGAATATGCTTAATTTCATCCGACAGAGTCCATGGTTTTACAAAATAAATGAAATCGGCATTGAATAATAAATTGTTACCTTTGATATCATTAAAGTGTCCATGTAAACTTTGAGTATCGTGGAAGAGCACTTTAGTACGTTCATCCCGTTTTGAATTATAATTTGATTCGGTGTCACATTTATTTCTGCGAGGAATAGATCCAGTTGTATATTTATTATTATGATCTTGGAAATATAAAATGGACTGCTATGCACAAATCTCAGGTTTGCTCGCTGCTCTACTTATCCGTCTTTTAATATGAACAACCGCCTTCGAATAAGTACCGCAATGCATGCCGCAGTCGGAAAAATGAAAATAGGAAGATGAAGTTTAACACAAACACTTTTTAATTTTTAACTTTAGGAAAACTGGAACAACCGAAAAGGAACACCGCTACGAAGATGTGCGTCAACACTTTAATTCTTTCGTACAATTAAAATTTTCTATTTTTGTTCTCGGACAAGTTTTATTTAGCTTTTTGAGGGGAAGCGATTTGGGTTCTTGTTTGCTGAAAGCGGCGTTGCTTCTGTTATTGCAGTATTCCCTAGCAAGTTCTTCCGTCAATGGAAATAAAACCTGTTTTTTGCTTGCAGTTTTAGCACTATTGAGCTATTTGATGAAGATCGAGTCTTTTCCGCACTTTACCTTACTTTACTTTAGAGTGTATAAAAATTATATGAATTTGTCTCCCATTATAGATATTTTCTTATATCTTTGCTTTTGCTTCTTGCAGCAACGTGACTTGGCTTAAAAGGAAATGTAAAAGGACGATCAATTTCTTCACGTTTGTGTTACCATTTTGCGACTTAACTTTATCTTTAATGTCTTAGAAATTGAAAAAAGCATTTGTAGTATGAATTGTATCTAAATGAAAGGAGATTTATTAGTTTTTCCGTTTCCGCAGATATACGTTGAGGTAGACAGGAATAAGTGCACTCTTTTCAGTTTATAGAGTTAGAAATATGAGTAGTTGTTGTAAACAAGGCAGTTAGCATTTATATGAAAGCTAAACTTTAACTTATTATTTCCGGATTCACCTTCCGGTAGGCTTTTCAACGCTCTCGAAAACTCGTCACGTAGTTGATTGCTACTAAGAAACCTTGTTCTGAAATTACTGCCGTAAAGGAAGTAATCAAATTTTCCCAAAGGAAACGGTAAATGTAGTTCAAATTATAATTTGAAATCCTTCTGGTGAAAATCTTAATCAAATTTCCAAATATGCAAATTTTTCCAGAAATAATTCAAATGGCGCTAAAAAGTACAAAAATTGATACTAGCAAGAAGCATTCAATAAACGAAAAGCGAGGTCTACATGCAAATTCAACTATTTAATCGTTAACTGAAGGTGCATCAAAAAAGGTACTTGTTGTCGTAATAATGAAGATTAATCGTCAAAAATATCCTATCAGCAATTTTTTGATAATATCTTCACGACATCAAAAGTTATAGTCGAAGTTATAAAACAATGTTCGATGTTTTCCGGCCTGCTTCAGTTTCTTTTCTGTTATGGGCCCGCATGGGAGCAGATGGGACTGTTTTTAATCGAACAAGAAATCTTTAAGCCAAGCTTTGGCTTCTTATTTACCTTTTTACGACTGTCGCAATTCCAAAAAAAAGGGGAGAGCCCTTCTACCTTTCGGTAGAAATAAATATATGTCATAAGAAATTAGGTGGTTAGGGGTTCTTTTTTATATAAATTAAAGTCACTACAAGATTTTGGAGCATTATTTGCCTTATCACCTTTTTAAGGCTAAATATGACTTACTTGGTATTTCTAGTGTTAACATTTGAAGGGTCACGCGTTTTTTTGCAGCAGTGGAAATAGAGTTACTTTCGAACTTGCACAATGAATGTGGGAGGGTGTGTTCTTTTATCCGAATATTACTAATCCCCTAATTCTCTAATAATTTTATAGTCAAATGTAATACTCGTCTTTTACTAGGAATTGTTGACCAAAAATTACCTCAACAAACCAAGCTTGCGTCTGAAGAAAAAAGATGGTCTCACAACTTTTCTATTCCAATATTATGCAAAGGTGATGAGTGGATTTGCTTCCCAAGCGGAGTTTTCGAATTTCAATTCGAAACGTAAACAATTTCGCTGCGCCGTCAAGTAATACCAAGGTTAACAAAGTGCACAAACAGATAATAAAATATATTCAGGTTATCATAATTTTTTTTTTTGCGTCCTTAGCAATATTTTTATAATAATTGGCAGTGGGAAGGGCGTCTACGGGGAGTTTCGTGGTGAATTGTTCCCTACTCAGCCTCTCATGTTTGGCAGTTCAGACTCTCTAAGTGGCGCGGGCTGTGTCGATCACTAGGAACGGCACTTTGTAATAAATAAATCTAGTAAAATGCGTGCCTATAATCGCCAAAAACATTATTTTCACCCGGGTCAACAGTCATCGGCAGATGGATATGGATCGGTTTGCCAATGTGAAACGGAAAGGAAAACCCAAACAATATGCCATATAAACGATATACTCTAAAATTGGGAACTTAGAAAATATAAACTGGCCAAGGTCGCGATTTCACTTGAAGGAGCTTAGGATTGGAAAGTCATCGGAAAGAAAGAAAAAGAAGTGGACTATCTTCATTCTACCCTTCATTCATCAGGTATTCAGTACCTGCTTTGATTACTATGACGACCACGATACCAAAGATTTTGTAAAACCCAAATACGCTTCCAAAAAAATTCAAATTGTGATAAAGGTTACTATCAGGGTGTATTCGACATTACGTAATATGAACGCCAGCCTAACGTAGCTGGTATACATAATCGATCTTTGATTGTAATATTTTCGTTTTTTCAGAACAATTCCTTATATTTAACACGAATTGGCGTTTTTTATTAGCAATAATTCCTTTACCTGTTACTTAACGTACTCCCAAGCGTATTAGAACCACTCTCACGTAGTGTGTTGGGTTTCCAACGATCACCCCACCAGTGAGCCACAAGAAACTCGATGATGTAATTGTAAGAAGTGCTCCACACTAAGATGGCGTGTAAAGCATAGATGAATTAAGTTGTAGCTTAAATATTCTATATAGATATATATATATATTTATGTATGAGAGAGAGAGAGAGATAAATTTATTGCTGACGCGCATATATATAATTACTTGAGCAAAAATACCCACAACCGCACCGAAGTATTTTTACCATGGCAAGAATACACTCATACACGGGTCTATTCAATATGTCATTCTATCGCACACACGTATTCAAAGTGCGTGGGTTTACACAACATAATGCACAAATTTCAGTAAGTGTGTTGGTTTCAGTTTCTTTTTTTCTCTCTATTACTCTCTTTTAAAGCTTTTGTTTATATAGGATGTTTTCAAGCAGTACTTGATAATTTTGTTGTGCAAATGTTGTATCGCATTCCTTGTCTTTATCTTGTTCCTTGTTTAGTTTATGAGGTTGAATAAAAATATGAGGTTGAAAAAATAAATGATCATTGCGTGATAAAGGTACGTAAGCGACATTTGTTGTTAGTGTCTTCAACCGGCAATTCGGTATAATATTGTTATTGAAAAGATTTGTTTCACAAGGGCAATTTTCTGCGTCAAAGTTGTGAGGCAACTGAATGCTCTGGCATATAAAACTGTTGTAGTTGACCGCATCGCATGTCTTAAGTTGAAGCACAGAAATCAAGAAGTAACGTTTTTGATTCATGTTTACGGCTACCATAGTGACATTTGTATAATGACAAGTAAGGCCGCCTTTTATTTTTATTAGTTTGTACAACTCAGGTGGTTCCAAAGATTGCGGCATATGTGTCTTGATTTGTTTTATCTCTTTCTGTAGTTGTATTGTAATAAAGGATTGATTTTTCCATCATGAGTATTAATCAAAGTATCTGAAACACATCTTTGTATTTTCTGTAACTTTCCAGCAAGGAAGGAAAGCTGCATGATTCCTGCGTTCAATAGTTGAGTTAACTTGGTTTAGTAAAAGTCAAAGTTTAGCAATGTCTGCGCATTTCTATTGATCTCATTTATTTGTGATTGCAGGTGATCAACGTTAGATTTGGTAGTCGTTAGAGTTTTCCTTAGAATGTTTATGGTGGAGTTGATGACTGATGTTTGATATATTAAGTGCGTTAGCGTAAATGAATCATTTTCTTCTAAACTTGTGATGATGATAACTTTGCAACATATTCAAAATCAAGTATTCCGACAAAGTTGATGGCACCTGCTTTCGTTCGACTTTTGTGCAGCAGTCTGTTGTCGAGGTTCAAATCTACTTCAAAATATTTGCAGAGTTCTATCATGTGTCAACATGATAAGTTTGGTTCTATTTTCTTGGAGAGTTGCCGTAATGTGTCGGTTTAATAAATTAGTATTGCCGGATATTCGCATCCAAATTTTTGATTGCTTACTGGGTTTCCTAGTACGAGTGGATTGTAGCAATAGCATTGCCAGAAGTGTGAATGCAGATTACTTCCACACAATTTTGTTCTTTTAAATAAAGCTTCAACATCTTCCTCTAAGTTGGATTGTGTTTCATTCGAGTTAGCTTTTGGGCCATTATCAATAGGACGTAATGCAAGCTGGTGTATTGAACACTTAAATATGCCAGATGCTGTTCTTATGTCAGCAACGTCATTTCGTGGATAGGCTTTTGTAATTCGACCTAACGGCCGTTTCGTAGCAGGAGCGTTGTCATCTTTGATGACAATCATGTCTCCTGTTTTGATGTTGGGAGTGGATTTCTTTCATTTTTATCGTTATTGTAGTTTAGGTAAATATGCGGTGGAAAATCGCTTCCAGAACTCGTGCTTTTACTGAGACACGAGTTCCCATCTTGGCAGAAGCGGCCATTTCTTTGAACTCGGTGCAATGTCCACATGTTAATGAATGTCCTGAAATTAATGCGGATATATCCGATGGATAATTAGACATGGATGATAATGGACGAGAATTCAATATGGCTTCGATTTCAATAATAACAGTTTCAAATTCTTCGTAAGTTGGTGACATTTTACCAACACTGCCAATTAGCAGGTGTTTTGCCGATTTTGTTTCTGCTTCCCAGAGTCCTCCAAATTGAGTTGTCATGGGTTGTACGAAGTGGAATTGTATTCCTTTTGAAATGCACATTGACATTATTTGATTATTTTCCGATGTCGAAAAAGAATGAAAGAGATAGTTTTGCTAATTTGTTGCTGGCTCCAAAAAAGTTAGTATTGTCGCTGTAAATATTTTGACAGCGCCCACTACGACCGATGAAAAATTTAAACGCCCCATGAGAGCGTGAGTTGGTAAGTCGCTCACAAGCTCAAAGCGGACTGCCTTTGTAGCGAAACAACAAAATACTATTACATATGCCCTTGTTGGCTTCCTTCCTCTCACGTTGTTGTCTATCCCTAAGGGACCAAAATAGTGAACGCCTGTATATATGAATGGCCTTGCAGGTGTAACTCTCGTTAAAGGAAGATTTGCGATTATTTACTGGTATAATTTGGGAAGTACCGTGTTGCAATAATTCCATTTTTGGACAGTAGCTCTTGTTGTGATTTTTCCTTTTATTGGTCAGAATTTTTGTCGGATTATTTTTAAGGGAGTTTGTGGACTGCAATGTTTGTTATCATCATGCACCATAATTTTGCTAGGATGTCATTGCATGGAAGGAACAGCGGATGTTTTGAGACAGAGTAGAGTTGATTTTTCTAATCGTCCACTCGAATGATTACTTTATCGTCAAGGAAAGAAAATAAAGAACAAATTGGACTTTGTTTTTCAATTTCTTGACGATTCTGTAGTTTATTGACTTCACCTCGGACGTCATAAATATGGATAGCACGTATAAAGACCGTGAGTCCTTCTACAAGTTTTTCAGTAGTTATCGCCATCAAATCGGGTCTTGAATAATTTTTGTTGGAGGCCAGTCGAATAAATTGAAAAATGTGCGAAATAATTCGCTGCAGTTCGGTGAATGAACCCTTGTGTTTGATGTTATACACAAAGTTCTACTTCCTAACATCACAGTTGCATTTTTCGTTCTTTCAAGTTCTGAAGAAATTTGTAATTCTGGTAAAAGTTGTATAAGTCAGCATTCTTAGCTTCCATGTAAAAATAGTGTTACCAGAAACCATAATTCGCACCTTGCCAAAGTCTCTGCTAATACCTCTTGAAACGATGCCACTGGATTGCCCTTTGTGGGTACGTGCCACCATAACCCTGTTGTCATTATGCCAACTTTGAACATACCCCGCAAGTATGCTGCAGCTTCAAATACCTTTTCGGAAGCATGAGAAAAAATGTGTAATTAGATAAATGATGGGAGATTACTTTTGAACACATTTCGGTGAATTTTGAGACTGTTTGATGTAACTAAGTTATCGAGGAAGTTTGATCGTGTGGAAATCAAATCTTCTGGAAGATCTTCATCCCAGGACAATTTAAGCTGCCACAATTGTTGTATAAAGATGTTTGCTCTAACTATAATAGATAGGTGGATCTAATAGTCTTGCCAAGTTGGAGCTTACGGTGCGTTTTGTGGCACGCCTCATTAATTCCCCCTTTACCTTTATGCAAAGGTGATCAACTTTGGGTTTTGATAGATTTTTTATCGCTATTATCGAAATCGAGATTGACTCCATGATCATCTTGTGGAATGTTTTGAATCAGTTGAGGATGGTTTACGCTCCACTTGCGGCAATTAAGTCAATGCTTTGTTAAAATGCGCACCAAATATTGTTGTGATTCGATTGCTGTAGCCAGATTACTTAATCCTCCAAGTCCATCATCTATGTGCAAGTTATACTAAAGTATTTGGGCGCCCAATGGATTATTAACTTAGTCTTCAATTGTAAACATTTGTTAGCAGAGCGAGTTCCTTAGGTAACTGCATTAAGTTGATAACATTTTGTGGGGTATGACGTTCTCCATAAAATCATTTGATATTTTCTATCGTCTGGATGTAAGAGAATGTGTCGTTACATCTTCTCAATGTTTGTTGTGAAGACAAACGAGTATCGAGAACTTTGGAATGTTGGACAAATGTACATAAAGTCACCAAGGGAAAACCCGGATGAAGTTTTGGCTGATGCATCGAAAACTAGACGTAATATTATTGTTGTGCTACCTAACTTTAGCACACAATGATGTGGAATAAAATAGTTGGGACTTGGAACAGAGTTGATATTGATTTGTGTCATGTGCCTCATCTGTTCATGTTCTTGCATAAAATTACTGTATTGTATTCTAAGGTTGGGATTCTCAAGAAACCGATGTTAAAGTCTAAGAAATCTCGTATAAGGTATGTCGTTTGATTCGTTCGGTGCGTGAGGATTTTCGCGGAAGGAGAATTTAACTATGAAACGGACTTCATGAAGTTTATGCACATTTTGAATAAAGTTTGCTTCGCATTGCTGTTCATTTTGTGATAAGTCCTTATCACCGTCCATTTTTCAAAGTAGCACAATCACCTTAGTTAACAATTCACTATCTTGTGATTCGGAGTCGGTGATGGAGATTGCGCATGTTGCCATATTATAATTTGATTTTTTGACAATCTGCTATTGATGATCCAAACAAGAAAGGTATTTAGAAAGACTGGAAGATTATTGGATGATTCAATCTTTCGGTGTTCCATTAGATTGAAATAGTATTCAGAATCACGAAGACTGGCGAGCCTTCGTGCTTGACTAAAGTAGGGATAAGTTAGATTTAAATTTAGAATTTTTCAATTTGATGTGTTAAATTGTTGATTTGTCTGAATGGGAATTACCGCAGGAGAAACAAATGTCTCTAAGTTTGTGGTGAAATCATTCTTTGTTGAACTTAGTTGGATATTCACTCGTTTACATGATTTCTATTGTCCATTCCGAATGCTATCGATACGTAGTGATGCTTCTGATATTGAAATGCGCAGCTTCTTGAAGACGGCATTGGCTGAAATTGTTCTCACTTTAGCAGTTGCTAGCACGTTATAATTCTTTCAGCAATTGAAACATAGTTTTTGTGATTGGACATACTTCAATCTGTCTGCATATATTAGTTGAAGACATCTGACGCAACGATAAAGCGTGTGGCTCCCAATGTTGCCGAATTAGCATTTGTCATGTTTCCTTCCAATGAGGATACAGTTTTGTGTGATGCGCGTGGTGGCCTTTCCTTGTGGACAATGGAATCCTCGGTTTGAAATTGAAATTCTGAAAACGACAGTGATCGTTGAAACTCTTTTGATTGCTTTAGAGATTTTTCAAATTTGATGTGATGTTTCCTTCCAGGCATTTTATTTTCACTAAGATTAGTCAATGTAAATATAATTATAAGCTGTTTAACCCATTCAGAGTTATTTGCATAAACCCAAATGATGTCTATCACTTAATCTCAATATCGGACTCTTTAAAGTCTATCAAAATAACTATGCTTAATATGCCTGATTTGGCTATGTCGTATTTCAACTAACTTGCAATCTTAACGTCTCACTACGATTCGAAAATTAACTGGTATTGTTTACTGTTATTGGTTGCCAAGCTTTTGCATCTTAACATCTCACTATGATTCGAAAATTGACTAGTATTGTTTACTATTATCGGTTGCCACGCTATTGCATGTTTGCAATGACTCACTTGGAACTTGGTTCTCTACTGGTTGTAGGTATGCCTCTGTGTTAGTTGCGTACATGCTTTTTTTCCTCTCTTTTTTTTTTTTTCCTTTCTCATTTATTTATACAATTTTTCCTAGCTCAGTCTCATGTGTAAGTAATTAAACGAATAAAAATAATTAAATAAATAATGTTGTTGTAGAATTGTTCAGGCAAACATGTAGTTGTCTTCTGTTGTAGGTAGATGGCTGATCAGTCGGTCGGCTTCTTCTGAAATGTGAAATAGGTGAATTCTCTCTAAAATTGTAAAATGTAAAGTGTTTTGCTATATTTTGCTGTAAAAGTGAATTGAAAATGTCTGTCGATAATATAAAGTATATAAAGCGAGATATCTTCAAGTCATCTATAGCAAGTTTCAATGAAATTGAAAATTTCATATCTTCCTGAACTGTTAGGCGCTAATTTATCCAGAAGAATAGCTTGAAAAGTTCCATTGCTTAGAAAAGTTGATTTTGAGAAGAGGAAAACTTTGTTTTAGCCCATAAAAATTTGTGCAAACTTGAAGGCGTAGAAGGGTGGAAATATATAATTTGGAACGACGACACACAAATAAATTTGGTTGGAAATGATACGGGAAGAAGTGTACTTCCATCAAAAGGAAAAAACTGTATTACTTGGTATCCTAAAAAAGAATTGGATTACAAATTTTTTTAATTTAGCAGTTTCGCTTTGGCAGTCTTTGCATGGTGTCGATTTTTTAATTTTAATTTTGCCAAAGCTCTTTTATCGTTTCCGAAAGTAACGAGAATCGTTAACAGTTTATTTCTTTATTTCCGACAGTTTTTATTGTTAGCGCGCTATCTGAGTACGAATTACAAAGTATCACGAATGTAGAACTAATAAAAACATACAGGGAAAATTGTTTTCAGATAGAAACAAGACAAGGGTAATGAATAATGTAAAATTTATATTTTTGCATATACTAATAAATTTTTTCAAAAAAATCTTTCTTTTGTAATATAGAAATACATTAAAACGCAAAATCGGTTCTACATAAGTTCACTAGTCCTAAAATTATTTTGTGAAACATATATTACTATTTTCATATTTTTGTACTTTGTTTAGGTAAATGAATTTTAGTCTTAATAATTATATACTTACAATGTCACTAATCTATTTTCACACTAAGTTTTTGCGATTTGACGCTTTTATACATATATTCTGAAAAACATCTTCCAGCGGATCATCCAAATCGCGATCATTTATACAATATCAGACCTGTGATAGACAATCTAAAAGAAACATTTTGACCTATTCCCATGGACCAGCATCTCTCAATAAGCGAACAAATATGTAGAACAAAAATACGTCATTCCTATAACAAAATTGGCCAAATAAGCCATACAAGAGGGTGCTAAAAGCTATTTGTTTTTATGCAGTTTCGTGGAATACGCATACTGTTTCGAAGTTTACTACTGACAAGAAAACAAAAGAAAAAGACGAACAGATGAGTCAGATTTGGGAGTCACCAATAATGTTGCCTTACGTTTAGATACAATGACACCAAGAATAAGGAATCATATCGTGTTTTTCGATAGTTTTTCGAAATTATACTATTTCTCGAAACAAGGGATTCATTGGGTCAGGACTGTACAACAGAATAGATTTTCTAATTATAGACTCGCCGACAAGAAGGATCTAATGACGAAATGACGATTCCTAAGGGAGCTTATGAGAAAATATTTTTTGATGACGGTGTTGAATTTTTAGCGACTGTGCGGAACGACAACAATGTTGTCGCTTTGTTGCCTGCTTATATTGACTTACAGCCCGTAGACAATGTCTGTCGACATTATAAGCGACTAAAGCAAAAGATTCATATCTCTTGCCCAAAAATAGTGCCTTTGTATAATATGCACATGGGAGGAGTGGATTTGATGGATAAGAGAATCAAAAGCCACAGATTGGACTTGCGCCTATTCTATCATTTACTGGACCTTGCCATAATAAATTAGTGGATACTTATGCAAAAGAAACTTCATTGTAAAATGCATCATAACCAAACAACTATCTACTCTCTGTCAGTTCCGCAATAATTTGGCTGATGCTCTTTGCAATGTGCGATCTCATTTAAGCGACAATAAAATAGGTCAGCCTCTACCAATGGCTCGTCAGAGAAGAGATTATAGACAAGAAAACCTAAAAAGTCATCTCGTCACTTGCCGTCTATGGATGTATGAAAATACAATTTTGTCATTGACGTGTATTTTCAAAAAGATGGAGGTGTGAAATTCCATTATGCAACGTTTTTTTATGTTGCAACGCTAAAACTAATTGTTTCATGGATTTTTATGTTTTGTAATGTAACGGGAGGTATTATTCATATTTCAAATATTATATTATTGTACAAAGTAGATTTTTAAAAATTAAAGAGCGATTGTTGTAAATAATGTAGGAATACATCAATACTGGACATATACGCCACAAATTTATTGGCTTGGTCCATGTTACCTCAATATCCAAAAAAGAGAAAAGAATACATTAATTTGTTTTTTTGAAAATTAAAGAAAGATGATGTTTTTTTTTCGTATTTTTCCCTTTAACTACACTCATTTCCCAGTTGATTTCAAATTTAATTTATTAAAAGTAAATATTCATTCATTTAAGGGTTAACTTTCAATTTTTTTGGCCAAAGAAAAGTTGCATTTGCAACAATAGTGCAATGATATAGCTATGCATTGGTATAACTTTTTGTGCTGAATAAAAGAAAACGTTAAAAGTCGATGTACTCAGAGTATTTAAAAGAGTACCGTATGGAAAAGTAATTTACATCCGCAACTTTGCAAAATCAACATTTTCTTTTAATTTGCAAACCTTGTACATTGGGTCTTTTGTGTCAAAATTGGGGGTAATTTTTGGGAAAGAAAGAGAAGATATATAAAACTAGTAAAGTTATGATCTGTATCTGCCTTGTTAATTTTGATGATTCATCCTCTAATTATGAAGCTTGAACAGAGGAGAAATATAAGAAAAAAATGAAAACAAGGCATGTGAGTCCTATGCGATTACCAATGTATGTTGCAAATATCTATAGTTATGGTGATTGAAAACAAAAAAATGTGCTTTTGGAATATAAAAAAAAAGTTCAGATACGCAAGGCAACTATAAAAAGGACAAATTGTAAATCAACGTGGTGTTACATGTAGAGGTAAAAATGAATACAAACAACAAACAAAATATTATATGTATAATAATAATAACAAGAAAAAAAAAAGAGATTCTATTATATATATATATATATGCAACTATTATTCACATATATATATATATATATCAAATTAGAGGTGGCCAAGAATAACATAAAAAGGAAATAAGAAAATCAACTTGTAAGTTACTTATTTATAGACATTCAATGTACCCATTATCTTTGTTAATAAAGAAAGAAAGAATTTAATGTAATCCTAAATGTTTTCTGTTTAGGTAGGGGTTGTGTTCCTGCACTTGTTTTAAATACACTGCTCTATGTAATGGTAACAAGTGGGTTCAAGGATTACCGAATCTGCTCTCACAGAAGAGAAAAAGGTAACAGACATCAAACGCCGTACATTTGTAATACTTGCGAAAATCCTGAAATGCACGTTGATGAGTGCATTGGAATATCCCTTATCCCGCAGAACTATAGAGCATAATATATTATAATCATAATAATAATTATAATTATAACATATTCGTATCAAAAATTATTTTCACTTAACTGTTTATGATCATATCTTGTTTTTCTTTCTTTTCGCAGAACTATAGAGCATAACATATAAATATTATAATTATAACATGTAAATATACTGAAAATATTCGTATCAAAAGTTATTTTCACTTAACTATTTATGATCATATCTTGTTTTTCTTTACAAATGGCGCGGCATTGCTGGTCATTCCATGGAGAACAACTTTGGTTCTGAGTTTGAAACTTTTTTACAAATGTTGTATATTGGTGTATAATGATATAGAATGTATATCTACCCTTTTTTTGTGGAACACGTTCATTGTGTTGTTTTTAGATGTTTTATTGCTACTTTTACACAAATCCGTCATATTGACGGATAATTTTTGTGAATTGTCACAACCAAGATTAGATTTTATCGTTAATTCTGGAGCGTTAGTAAACCGATTGGAACCCTTCTGGAGTGAACATGAAGGTGATGAGATGAAGAATGCAGATAATTGTAATGGTAATCTGCGTAGCAGATTTCTGAAAATATCTTCATGGACTCGAAAGTTATACACGAAAATATGAAAAAATGCATTTCAAATGTAATTATAATTGTGCGGAGAAAATGCTAACTTGCGTTAGAAAGATAAATTGGACGTAAAATGGAAATATAATTTTATCACTACTTTTTAAAGTAGCAACAAATCGACCAAACATAATTTTCCACCGAACATGCTGCTTCTCACAAACATTTGGGTAGCACTTTCTCTGAAATATATTCACGGGATCGAATGTTACAGATAGAAATTTGCGAAAATTGCCGATGGTTGTTTTAGTTTGTCCTATAAGTTTTACGTTTATATGAACGGATCACACCCATTTTTTAAACTCATAATGAAAACAGGTATATGAAAAACATCCCTAAATTTAGCATTACTATCAATAAGTATCCTGATGTAGAGCTACTAGTGACAGAAGAAACTGCTTCTTTTGACCACAACTGGCCGACCAAATTTCGTCAGTATTTTCATCAAAAGTTTGTAATGAGAGCGAATATTTTCCCTCCTATTGAGTAAAGTTTTGCTTTTTATAACTTTAGAAAAGGCACTGCGTAATCAGAAGATTGCATTTCAAAATCTCTTAATTTGTATACCCAGAGACCGGAACATTCCAACATATTGTTCGAAACTAGAGCTAATAAAATCTTAGTGACTTATGCTCTTTTAGTTATCATTAACTGCATTATCGCTATTAATTAATGGTGACTTCTAGATCTTTCGTTTCATTATTTCTATCCGCTAGAATTATGTAAAAGGACTCTTGATACGAAGTCATAATGTATCAAACGTTTAAAGTCTACAGCATTCGGTGTTTTTAAGTTAATTTCCGGAAGAAAACCAAAGATTAGACAGCAAATATAACTTGTTTTCATTTCATAGTTGATTTCATTTTGAAGAAATCAAAATTTTAACTTATTGAAACGCTTCAATAAATGTCAGTGAAAATACTCTATAAACAAATATGAAGAAATTTATTATAGTTAGAAAAATTTTCATTATAGGAATAATTTATTTGTATTTAATTTACTTATTATATTACTTTCCATTTATTAATTTTCTTTGCATACACATAAATTTGGCATATTCCAGAATATCGCAGAATATTTTGATATGTATACATATATATATTACATATATTAAGATAATTAAGACGTTTAAGCAGCTTGTAACTCTTGCACGGATTCACCTTATTTTTACATTAACAAGCAAGGATAAACTCTCAAGTCGTGATGATTTGGGGTCGTCATAGGACTATTCTAAGACATCTGAAACTATCTTTCTAGATATCCGCGATTTCTCCGAGAGGTCATTGAGCAGCCGCTCATCTGTAGCGCGTCCTGTGCGCCTATAAACAAAGTTACCGACAACCTTGAAAGCGGGTAGCAGACCTTCATTGTTATTAATTTTTTTCAACAACTTTATCTATTCCTCTTAATAGATATTCTCCTTAGATCTATTAGACCATTACAATACATATCTGGAGCAGCAAATGTAGTAAGACTTGGTTCAGGCGCGAGCTCAAAAATAGTGCGAGAGAGGTGGCGCGTACTGAAGTGCCAATCGACCCAAGCGAATACTCATGCCTTTTTGTGACACCACCGATTTTAAGACAGCATAGTTGGTTGTGATGATAAACATATTTATCCCTAAATATATGTCCCCCTATACCTATACCTATACCTATACCCTATATATTTCTTAATGCTTATTATCGCTGCCAAATACTCTTGCTCAGTAACAGAATAGTTACGTTGTGTTTGATTGGCTTTCAAGCTATTGGCCGTTCCTCTCTTTCAAAATTCTTATAAGCTAGTGCACTCGCAATGCCGATGTGTAAAGCATTAAAAAAAAAACGACGTTTTTAAATCCCAACTGTCTATTTGATCAAACGAATAATCGGAAACGGACTTCAACAATTTGTTTATAGCAATTGAACGTTGCCACTTAATTAGCTTCGGAGCCGGAGTAAACGTATGTACGTGTCTATGCTGAGCTAGCTAGTTCGGCAGATGTCGGTTTATATTTCGTCTCTCGGACACTCCTCTCACGTTTATACCTAAAAGAATAGCACGTACTTACCCTTAAACGAACACACGGACGGAAGCTAGCTTACCCAACGGGCATCCCCGAAGTCTCGGGTCTTTCTCTAACCGCCCTACCTAATGGTCTCCTTCAGCTCATGATGTCTATGAGAGACTCTGAAGTTGGAACGGAAGACCCCTCTAGCCCACCTTCCTTCCATCTACAGAAAAACTCGTTTTCATTTTTCTTTTTTCACATTTCAATAATATTTATTATGATCGTATTTTTAAGAATTATCGCTATCGTTATTCTTTTGTATACTGTATGCATTCCTTTTAATTTAATGTAAAAATGACGAAAACAATAGTAATAAAACAAAAATCAACCGTAATAAGAGAATTAGTATATTATGATTAAACCGCATGCTGAATATAGAAATCGATGATCTTTTAAATTATTAATTATACTTCAATTTTTCTATATATAGATGTGGCCACAACTTTCATATGCATATTATATTTATTTAAATTAAACTTACACATCGAAAAAGATCAAATTATGATCCACGTATTAGAAGGGACTCACCCAAATCAAAGGACATATATTTAGCAGCACAACTCATCAAAATAAGCCTTCTTCGATTATATGGCGTTATTTTCAGCAAATAAGATTTTAAATTAATCTCAAAGGTGCAAAAATAATCGGTAGATGACTCCACTGAAATGTTTGCCATTAAAAATTCATTTTTAGGTGTTGGTGTTGTGCAGTTGCTTGAATTAAAAAAAAGGCCTTTGTTAGTACAAAATTTTTGCTTTCTCGTTCCCTCACGTCATGTTTGGAATTTTATAATCGATTTAATAAACATTTACCACAAATCAAAGACGGTCTTCATTTTTAAAATACATTTTTTTAGTTAAAAACAATTTTCTGTATTTTTTTTTATGCAAGCGACTGGGAAATTTTTTTTCTTTCAGTGATCTCATATTAATTTTCTGTCTATTCTACAAATGCGCGTTCTATCGTTAAATATTTTCTTAGTACAAGTTTTAAAGTTATTGCCGTAATTTCTTTTATTCTCTCTGTCTGCCATTTTTCCTTTCAAAAAACTTAGCAAAACAAAGCCACAAAAAACTACGTGAAACTAAATCTCCTGCTGTCAAAGATTTTTTCATGCGCGAACTTAGAATCCAAGTGATACAAGGTTGCATTTTTAGCAAAAATTATTAAGCGAGATCACACGTTACAGGCCCTACCGGCATCAAATTTGTGTTCGTCCATTGCGAAAAGTTTGTGGTGTGTAAAACGGGGGCTGTGCTCAATAATGTTGTTAACCCGTGAAATGCTTCCATGGTGTTTTCAGACCACATCTTTAATGGTCAGTTAAGGACTTTAAGATCGTGGCGTAGTTTCAACTAACTTCCGGTACCATTCTGTCGTTCCATAGTTTTAGTTTTATAATTATACGAAGTATAAAAGGATGTAAAATAGCGGGCACCTTATCCTTATTTGTTGGAATAACACCAGCGCCTATGACATGGCTTAAACAACGAACTCCGCGGACCCACAACTTTCCCTTTTTCACATTAATACTTAATTATCCGGCAATTAGCGATAACACTCAAAGTTTTGAAATGTTTTCGAGACTATCAAATGGAGTTCGAGTTCAAACCAGTCCAAGATCAAGGTAAACGACCATCTCCACTTCAAAGGACGGTGAGTCCACTTTGTCCATAAAGGAATACGTGGTTCGCGATGCATTGCAGAATCCAAAAAGCAAGACTATTAAGTGATACCAATTAGAAACAGATAGTGCTGCCAGCTCTCTTGAAAATAAAATTTGCCGAAAGGCATCTGAATGTTAAATATAAATGAAATCTTAGTTCACGAAAAGTACTATCAATACGTGGCAGAGGATAAGCATCATCCAAACTAACTGCTTTATCTCTTTCTACTCTTTAAAACAGACGATTTTTACTTATGTTACGATAAAGAGTTATTGGAGATGACGAAGGACTATTTTATTTTGCTATTGCACCTAATGATAACATTCTGCTTTTTAAAAGTAAAAGAAATAGAAAAATGCTGCCGTTATTTTGAAATACTAGTGTCACTGACAGTATTCTGTTCTTTTTTAGAAAAGAATGAAAACATATTCACAACCAATTGCAACTTACTATTCGGATGTGAATTTAATTAAAGAATTTTTTCAAAAAAGTTTTATTCTTACCTTTGCTATGAGGGTTGGCAATACATTAAACAAAGTCTACAAATACATCAATATAAACTTCAATAATCTCTGGTAGTACGTAAATCGGGATTGGTGTACTCATGCCACAAAAACCAATAATATTTCGTACGACATTTATAATCTTTTGCCCAGAACCACCTGGTTGATGCATTCGTATTACGATTTTGATTGATTTCCACAATGGCAGTTTATCAATCAGTCAATTTTCGTATCTATGCCAACGTTCATAGCACTTCCAGCGCTTGATTTTTTTAGAGTAATGGCATCTTCTAACTCGGTTTCTAATTCTAAAAAAGTGGGAAAACTCAGAGATATTTTTGGGGAAATAAGTGTCCTCGGAACCAGATTCCTAAACTTAACGCCCCAGACAAAGAATCCGCGTATTGCTCAGAAGTCACTCTAATGACCCAACGATTAAGTACTTACATATAAGACATCACTTTGAATTTCAGAAAGCAAGTTTCTCACTAATAGTGCCACTAGAATGGATTCTGTTATAGGCATGTAGTCTATCGGTGAACTCATGCTCTCACAAACATTATCAAGATCCATTTGGCCGTAGCTTACGGTCTTTTATCAACTCTCAATAGATCATATCTAATTTAATTTCCCCATCCTATAGTCGCAACGGTACATACAGCTCGCTGCAGTTTATGGTATGTACATGTTTATAATATCTATAACAAGCTGGCCGGACCCACGGGGTGAGCATTTGCACAAATTGGGGTAAAATTCTCATTCGACTTTCGTGTGGTTAACGCCTGCTAAATAGAAGCATCTACATACCTAAGCTTCCTTTAATTTTTTAAAATACGAAGTTCGATTAGGGGAAGTGCTTCGACCTGAACGGATTCGGAACTTGGTTTTTTGATTTGCAGCGATAATGGATGTGATAGCTTCCCTTGAATCCTTCAATTCGATAAGTCAATGCCATTAGTTGCCTTTACTAGATTGTCAGCGTGCGCAGCTCAGTTCGATCTTCACTTACATCGGAACTTAGTCTAGGTTGAAGATGGGTAATCACTCATTATCGAGTTACTTGCCAGAATTAATTTGGTCCGACAGGTAAGATACAAAAATTTTATTTCCAAACGTTTGCGCATATACATGGCCGGAAGAACTTGTAGTTCTTATATAAAATTACTTTCTGATTGTCATTTAACTTTTGAATATTACTCAAATCGGTTTAAGAAGACCTAATGGACTTACCGCACTTAGAATCGACCCCTAACTCCTCGAACAGGGGGATATATATAAAGCAAGTAAACAAAAAGTTAATTTGGCACAGAGGTTATTTCAATGTTAACGTAATGTTTTGCTTTAATTTCCAATTAAACTCCTCTCAGCTAAATTAAATTGGAACCGTTAAATATAAAAAACGAGAAGTCAGTTTATGTGCAAGATATTTCGTCTTATATCGGGTTATTTTATTATTTAATAGATCTACATATATCGAACACAAAAATATTCTCTTCAGTTTTATTTATTTATTTATTTATATATTTATTCCACTTATACAGAAACTCAACTAAAACAAACGACAGTCGAGTTCAAATGACTCTTAAAGTAAATCTTAAATTAATTATTATTAAAAAAAAACTTAGTATAAGTACAATAAAACAAATAAAAGGAAAAAAAGAAAAAAAAGAAAAAAAGCATGTACACA
>KK500187.1:82002-99597 GCA_000688715.1 Glossina pallidipes | reverse complement strand
TGTTTCCGGTGCCAGCCTTGACACAAATAATGCCTTCCTAGGAGAAACTGCCGTCAAGCAAATATCATCACTGCTTGGAATAGTAGGGTTCACGGCTTGGGAGTTATGAGAAGGGGAAAATATTGACACACTTGTGCGAGAAGCTTGAGCGACGTGCCCAGTTTGGTGACTAGTATTCACACTCGAACAGCAGGGAGGAGAAGCGGACTTACTTTGCACTTTCTTATTATTATTTTTAGGTGATGATGTCTGATTCGAACAAACGACGGAACCGGGAGGAGATTCCCTTGCAACCTCAGCATAACTTAAGGCAGACGGGCTTGCCGACTTGTTTGTAACAATTTTGTTATCGACCAAATCGACAGTGTCGGAAACGATGCCTTTCGACGTGGAGTTAGAAGGAGAACTAGCTTGTATAAGCGAGTCAGGTTTAGAGGTGATCAGAGGTGACGTCGCTACGCTACGAGTTGCTATTTTGGAGGCCTGGGAAGGAGATGAGTGCTCACTGTAGCGACACTCATTGAACCTAGACTTAATTTTTTGTAACATTTTCCACATGGAGCCGAGATTTTTACTTAATTTTGAAAAATCATTTTTCGTCTCCGTGAACAGTCTGCAGAAGTCAATGTCCCGCTTTCTACAGTCGGGACATGACCAACCTAATCCTTTGGAAGGATCAATGACTGCGTCAGCAGTACTTTGTTACAGCCATAGCTTTCGTGATGATTGCCTCCATTTGTAAATGCGCGTAAGAGAGGTATTACAATTTTTACGCTTTATTGTTTAAAGTGTATTAAGTTTACGCGGCTGTACGTAACACCCAGAAGAACTTAAGAGTGACCCACCATTTATTATCGATTCAAAATCATATTTGTTTTTGATGAAATATGGTGCACTGCCATGCTTTGACGCAAGGACCAATACTATTGAAAATAGTTTTTCATATAACGACCCAAGTAAGAAAAAATCGAAAACTTTCAAAATTTGGTGAGACTGAAGCAATTTTAGGAAATCCGTCTCTTATAATGGTGCTTACGAAAACTGAATATGATAAAAATGTCTAATTTTCAATATTTCAAGGTGAAAATTAATTCATAGCGATAAATTGACATAGAAACCAACCTTACTAAATGTGAACCCAGTGGATCTATTCTTTGGATACCATCGAATATGAGGATTCTCAGGAAATATAAACTCTTATATGACAAAGAGGCCCAATTGTAAATGTTTTGTGATGAAAATTTTTTCACAGGAAAAAAATTTAAGTAGACCAAATATGAACTACATGGTTTAATTCTTGGATACCACTCCATACAAGGTTTCTCATGAATGAAATGGTAAACCCTCTAGAAAAAGGTCTAATTTCTAATATTTTATATGATGAATATTGGTCTATACTGATAGTTTAGCAAAAAAATAAACGGTAGACAATTTGAATCACACAGGTCTTTTTATTTAGATCCTAACATATATAGGGCTTGTCATGAGAAGTAAGCACCGATATGGAGAAATCTATCTACCTAGTCTATCTATCTACCTATTCTATCTATTTATCTATTCTATCTACCCATCTATTTTCTAGTTTTTTATGATGTAAGCTGAAAAAAAATAAAATTTCTACGAAGCAAATTAAGTTTGCAATGTTTGGATTACGTTATGTAATGTTTTTTTCAGACATCAAGATGCAGGTTTTCGCAAAAAGTTTTTGTATTATAATAGGTAGTTTAAATATTGTATGACATATAATATATATAAATTTAATTGCATTATCATCAATTCTGTGAGGAGCAAAGTCAAAAATCGTTTTGGTCCCCTACTCCAAGTCAGGCGTATACTACGTTATTATAAGTATTTTAGGAACAGAATCGTTACTAACGGCTGCGACTTGGCAGGTATGGTTGGGTCTCTTGCGAACTAAAGACCGGTCGACAAGGCCAGATGGAGACATATAGCTGCAGTGATCTACGAAGCTCGGTTTCCATTTTTCCTCCTCTTTTGTTGGGCTGTCGACAAAGGGAAACCCAGAGATGTGTGGTGTACATAAACTCCGGATATTATAAAAGATATAAAAAATGAAGGATATGTGATTAACTGTGGGGATATATAATAAAATTATAATGATAATTCAATTTGAGCCTTTATCAGAGTCGGTTAACTAAATGTTGGCGAGGTTGTTTAATTGTTTTTGTCTGTAACCGAACCAATGTTTTTTATGTGGGACGGTAACTCGACGAGAAGTAGGAGAAAGTGCTCCATCATAGGAAGTTTGCCAGGAATTTAACTCCGTTCGCAAAAGAAGGTAGTCGCTTAGTTGTGCAGTCCAGGATATATAAATATTCTTATAAGCACTTTTGCAGAACCCACTGAAAGTTATTCCGTCTAATATCGATACAGATAAATATTTACGTACCTACATTTTTATGTGCAACCAAAATGTTTAGCATGGCGCTATTAAATTTGAAATTGAGTTTTTTCGAGTCCAGTCAATTTTATCAAAGCCAATCTCCCCTGTGCACTCTTTTTCTAGTTGAAAAATGATAACCCATGATTTAATTAGTTCATTTGAATATATGGTTCACTTCACTTTTCCGTTTACAATGGATACGTTCAATAAAAGCTATTTTGTTTAATCTTTTCGCTCACACATAAAAATAAAAAACACCTGCGATGTATTCCCCGTTGTTGGCTTTGTTTGTTCAATATACTATAACTTATTAAATTTCATCCTCTTTTGCCTTCTACTTCATACGTATCTTCCGATTGGCAACTGCTTGAAACCTTCGCCTTTTTCTAACAAATTTTAGTTGTCACGTGTTCTTAGTATCAACTAAAAGCCAAGCGATTATCCATTTTCAGTATGTCTCACGTTCAAAATTTTGCAGACTCAAGAAAGAAAGGACTGAACAAATGGCGTGTAAACAGAATCGCTCTTTTTAAGTTTACTTTTTCACTTGAGCTGTGGAAATGGTAATAATATCTAGTTATAGTCGTTACAACGATTGTTAGAAATTATAAAACAAAAGAACATTTTTTTTCTTGAAATTAAAACAACGAAATAAATTGGCAAATAAAGAAAAAAAATAACTGATAATGATCAGCTTGGTTGTTGACAGGGTCTTACTATCACATATTATAAGAAAAAGAATATTAATGTGTGAAATACTAACGTTCATGAAGACTCAGATATTTGAAAAAAATAATAATAAATAAATACGAAAAACAAAAAAAAATATTATGAATTTTTGCCGCACGAGCAGTTCAATTTGTAAAAGAAACTCCTGAAGTAAAATTCGAATGAATTCAAGATGTTTGGTGCCGTGAATGGTCGAAGCATGAAAAATAAGCTTAAGAAGATGGACTTGTGCAACTGCACAAAGAATTTATAGAAAATCATTACAACAAAGTTATGGAGATTGGCGTCGTCAACTACTTGGCATGCGTTTGTTCCTCACCATACACCCTTAGGCAGTTACCGGACGGACCGAGCACGCAACCCCTACATCACCGGCAGGCAGTCAGTGAAACAGTCATCATCATCTCACTACATGACCAGCAAGGAATCAGGTTGTAGTTTTTTTCATTTTAGTTTTTTTTTCTTCTTTATTCGCATGTATAATAAGATACATTAAAAGAAAAAAAAAGAAAATACAGTAAAAGAAAAAAACAGGAACAAAAAGGAACAATGCGTAGCTAAGCGGTATATCCTACTGCTGAGGCGGGGCATGGGCGGGTGTGCGCGTGAGTGTGGATAGGGGACAGGGAATATGCAGTGACGGAATAGAAATGGAACAGCGAACAGTACAGGTGACGGCCTTTACAGACGAACCTAAGTAGTGTAACTTAAGTAGTCGCACCGCGTGAACACCTTAGGAAAAAAAAAATTTTTTTTAACTTTATTTTCTTTATTTTTATCATACGGCACGGCAGGGCACATCGTTAATTTAGTAACGCTCTGTCGCGAGGGAGCTATGCCGCTCACAGTATCTTTTGTAAAAATACGTACAGGTAGGTATAACAATTTGGTTAGAAACATTAAATGCAGCCTGTGCTACACATTTCTATCTTTATATTTTGTTTTTGGGAATACGAATTTGAATTTTGAATACTATGACATAAATAAAAGTAAGTTAAATATTTTAGGTAAAGTGAAATGTAAAATATTGTTGAATAATGAATATATAATAATAGAAATAAAGCAACTATTATGCAGTATCTTATGATTTTAGGAAACGATTTTTTGCGAAAAGCTAATCTACGTATTATCAAAGGAAAAGAGAATGGCGGAAATGAATTAACCTTTTTTAATAAAGTGTTCGGCTTAACAGCAATTAAAGATAATACTAATATTAAGGATTGTATACAAATAACATACGTAAATATTAGCTACAAGTATAAGAATTTTATGAGAATTCTAAGCATCCTGGTGTTCCGGTAATGAAAGGTAAAATAAAATTCCGGCTGATCTCTGAGAAATCGTTCCACTTCCCTTCCTGCAGATTGTCATACTAAGGGAGCGAGGAAGTACGGGGCGTTTTGGATGGTCTTTCGGTAAAGGCTATAATTAGCCCGAAGTAATCGGAATTTCTGAGCCAAAAGGAAGAGGGCTTATGCGCTTGATTGCTGCTGAAAGTCAAATAGCCAGCTCTGTGGTTTGTATGCTGTTTATATCGCTGTTGGCTACCTCGCTCTCATTGTGACGGCACGGCTATAATAGCTACAAATTTTTCTGATCAGAGTCTACGATTTATAGAAACTTAGTGCTAGATTAGCTCAATGTTATGGTGTGCTCGTTCGTCACTAAGCTTCGTTTGAGTTGGAATGACTGTATCTGCATATATTTATACAAGAAGTTCTTCGGCGCTGGGTTCATTTTCCAGAATATCAGGTTACAAATAGCATGAGGCACTGGTTTAATTTGTGTATGTGTCTCCTCGGCAACGGAATGTGTTTAGAAAAAATTAGAGAATTTTCCTTAATATCACCAATATAACCATCAGAAACCGGTTTTTGCTTAAGTAAGCTTCATTATGCCAATATGCCTGTACATATCTATTGATGGACCATATGAATAGGTTTACAAGAACGTTAACATATATGAAGAGGTATTTTTCCATGATGTAAGCGGACCAAACAAGGCGAAAGTATGGTGAAAAACAATGGGTGTATGCGCGTACATATTTAGTAATATTAATGTTTCGCTTGGCATTTCCTTTCATTACAGGCATAATGGTCTATTGAACCATTTTAATATATCAAATTCAATTTCCTCAAATAAACATTATGATTTAGTAAGACCAATATCTTACTCTCATCTTTCACACATATGCTCGATCTTGCTGCTGGAAATATGGAAACCCTACTAGCGTCGTTCTATAATGTCGCGGTTTAACAAGAATATTAAAAATTACCAAAATAGGAAACACAAACTATTCAAAAAATTTATGAAAAATGGTTCTGCTTATGACTATTTCGCCTATTCTGCTGCAAGACTTCGATTTAAATCTCCACATGTTCATCGCATTTTTCTTTCAAAGGCTCTGAATCCTCTGATGATATTGAAACCTGAAATCTCTTTGCTGAATACTTCCCACGAAATTTTTCAACTGCTGATTCAGATTTAAGTGTTAACTATCCGTATCTTATAACTACCTCGGTTTCGATTCCTATCTTGGTCATTTCATTAAACGACGTTCTAGATGGTTTAATGTCTCTAAAATATCTATCTATCTAATCTATCTATTTAATAGTTATGCGCTGGAGGCTTTGTGTACTCAAACCATGCTCTGACGATCTACATGTATTTTTTCTTTGTGTTATTCCGCTTCATAAATATGGAGACAGACATCCCGTTGAGAACTATAGAGGCGTTCACAAGTTGAGTCTCTTACCGGAATTGTTTGAGCGAATTGTTGCTCAGCGTTTAGCTTTTGCTATGAAATCTTATATTTCCCCATTTCAGCGTGGCTTTCGGAAAGAAAGATCTACTGGATCCTTATATTGCAAAAAAGCTACACATGTGTTTTTTTAGACCAATACTTGAGTATGCGTCGGTTGAGTGGTCTCCTCCCTACACGTGTTATGTACGTTTATTTGAATCAATTCGAAAGCAATTGTTGCTGTGTGCCCTTGGGACCCGCTTGTCTCTTTGTCTTCTTATGAAAATAGTTTGCTTCTGTTATTCTTACCGTTAACTGAAAAATGTAGACTTATTCTTGACGTCTGCTTCTTAATTAAGTTAATTAATGTTACTATCAATTCGACCACATTATTTGGTGAGATAAGTGTTAATAGCCCTAAAAGCTCCTCTAGGCACTTCATGTTCATTAAGCTTAGTCAATGTATATATAATTATTCGCTGTTCAATCCGTTCAGAATTGTTTGCAAAAACATAAATGATGTCTATCACTTAATCTCAATATCAGACTCTTTAAAGTCTATCAAAATAATTACGCTTAATACGCGCGGTTTACCTATGTCGTATTTAAACTGACTTGTAATCTCAATATCTTACTCTGATTCGAAAATTAACTGGTATTGTTTGCAGTTCTCGGTTGCCAAACTTTTGCATGTTTGCAATTGCTTAGGGGTTCACTTGCAACTTGGATCTGTACTGATTGTGGGGTGCCTCTGCGTTTGTTGTCGACACGCTTTTTTTGTTTCTTGTTTATTTATACATGAATTATTATTTAACTATTATTATTATTTTTTTCATTACCTCTACTTATATACTTTACACCAGTTTTTAATGTTAATTTATTTTAGCTAAGTTTCATGTGCAAGTAACTAAATAACTAAATAAATAACTAAATAATAAATAAATAAATAATAAATCCATTGACAGACTTTGACATGAAATCACAAGGCAACACAAAAATACTAGCGTAAGAAAGGCAGTTCTGAGCAAGAAAAAGAGCAGTCAAGATCGAAGCGAAGCACGCGCAACGATGCAGATGTCATTTGATAGTAAATGCATTGAGTATTTAGTGTGTGGCGAAGCAAAGGAGAGGAAAGAATTATCCTGAAGTTAAAGAACAAGAATCAATTGAAAATTTGTATTAAAGAACATGTTATTCTAAAAACAAAATTTGTATTACATTACGTTTAAATTTACGTTTAATTTATTAATTAATGGCATTAATTATTAATTGCAACTTCATTATGCGATAACAATCACTACTATAATTAATAGTTAATGTAAGACTTTCGGCACAATCGTGACCAACAGTAAAGGTAGAGATGTAAATAACATAGCATACAACTGCAATAACAATAGTGTACAATATAAGACACAAAGCCAAGATTCCGAGGTGACCATAAATTATAAAAGGCCTTTATAGCTTAACTTAACCTAAAGGCAAATTAAAATTTCCTGAAAAACTAGTATCAATAACAAAATACTTACCCTAAAAGTCTACATTTTAAACTTACGTATAAATTGGTGTTAGTAAATAGGCAAACATAATCAAATCTATCATAAAACTTAACCCCAATACGTATATTAAGAGAATAATGTGAGAATTGTTTTGACAAAGCATAATAAAAGGATTGGTAGCACTTTGAGCATGTGGTCTGAAAAGTGGAGAGTAGCTGCATGATTGAAGACTCGATAATAACATAGCGAATAGACAAGTATAGAAACGAATCGAGAAGCTTATCGAGTGTACGTTCTCACTGTAAACGTATCAACAAATTGGGTGGTACTTAACACGTTCTCACGATATAATAAAGCTTTACGATTCTTTTCACGCTGTCCTCGATATCTGAACCACAAACTTCACAAAACGCGTCAATTACGTTTCTAATCAACAAACCTAGATCATATCGATATAAAATTTGTCAAGATTTCATTGTTAAAACTCACTCAGCAAACTTTTGTACATGAAGACAACAATTGTTATTTCCTGCCAACTAAAAGTAAGTTACGTTCTCTCAATGCTTATATTGATGACGACGGCATACTACGCCGTCTAACTGAACCAAACGTTCCATTTAACGAACGACTTCCTGTGATAGGCCTTGGTAGATCACGATTTTGTCAATTGTATTTGGAACACATTCTCACTTATTTTGGGCATGCTGATTATTAACTCATATGCAGAATGGCCGAAACTGAATACTGCATATTGTATATAAATATGCGTTATTTGCAGACAAAGAGCACATCCTCAGCTTCATTGTCAGCAGAAAGATGTAACCTAACGATTTCTTTTCATACAACGGTAACTGACTTTGCCGGAATTTTTGACATAAAAATTTCCGTTCTTAGGTCTGTATCGCAAAGGTTATTCATGCGTTTCTAATTTATTGATTTATATATGTGTGATTTGCGTTATGAATTTTGTTTGTATACATAGATTTTACTGATCTTGTAAGTATATATTTACTGCTTTGTTATATTCTGATGCTTAGGAACATACGCGTTAGTTCTTGAATACATTGAATAAATTTTATGTCCAAGTATATAGCAACAATATTAAGCGAGAACTGATTGAAATGTACTTATTCTTGTATCAAACATATATGTCGTGCCAAAACTTGATTTTGCACTTACACGCGAAAATTTGAAATCATTGAAAATATGTATATATTGATATCACTAAAACCAGATGGCTGATTGAATTAGCTTAGTCGCCGACCTCGACTATGTGATTTTACGGGTAGGGGATGGCTCGCTTAACTTAGACTTAGTTGTAACTGAATAACTTTTTGGACGATTAGGTGGAACTAACAGCCGGCCCTATTGGTCCATAAGGTTCGCTGTCCTAACACGAAGTGCCTTCTTGCAGAATCATCATGAAAGAAAAACTGTGAACCGCGGAAAGTAAGGTTTAACGAAGTAAAATATGGCGAGAAACATAGAGAATTAATACAAAAATAAAGTTTTCAACGAACGTTTATGTTCCATTTCAAGCGAATAGCCAAAATTCTTCGATTTTCGTTTGAAAAATTATTCACTTTATTTGTCAAGATAGAAGGTGTACTCAAATCGAGGCACTTTTAAGCAATATTCGAAGATTCGTTAGATATGAAAGCCCTAACTAAACTTATTGTTTACGGCGAGCTTTAATTATGGCTATACTTGGACCCCAAAAGGACGCTTTGTCTCTCACAAATCCGTGGGAAAGGTTGAAGGCACCTTATCATTACATTGTAATTGGATGAAAATCGGAGCACGTAAAAGCATTGGATAAACGTCAAAAATGGGCAACATATCATAACAACCGCAAGGAAAATGGGTTAGTAGTCATCACAAAAGAATCCCTGTCACGTAATGAGTGGTCACTAGGCCTATGTTCAAATTTTAACGAAAAGTGGCCCAATAGTTAACCTATAACTAAACTTTGTGTGTTACCAGTCAGGAAATCTAACGATTAAAATTTGACTCGCACATTCTGATGGTTAATTTCCTAACCCTCTCACACAGGCTGTTCCAGCTTAGTCCAAATAAGAAGTAACTTTACTGTTACAAGGAAACATTACCCAGATGTCTACATTTCGAAATTATGTGATAAGAAAGACCCACTAAGAACATATCCAATCTTTCTCTTACTATCACCAATCGAAAGGATGGGAACGGTACATCGTTATCGATTTTACTCAAATTATCTGGTCCACAGCCATCTTGCTGAAAACTATAAATCTACATCATGATATTCGCTACGTTATGGGTTCCATGTCTCGTTATTGCAGCGAACCGAGCATTCCCGCATCAGAGGACTTCAAAAAATCAACAACAACATCAATTGGCATCAACAAACAACGCAACAAGGCAGCTAAAGTCACCAAAATGTTAACCACCAAGGGCGTTCTTGCCGATGTAATGAGCTCTCGGGGCTTTCAGAAGAGTCTAGTGAAGCAAACAAAAATAAACGACGCTCTAATGATCTAACTAAAAGTCAATTGATATCATTCCTAGGAGACATTTGACAAGGATTGATAGCAAAAGCCATGAGATAAATGGCTGATCACTTGGAACACAACTAGCTGCTGCATAATTAGGAGCAGGAGAATGTTGACGATTGAAAATCTCAATGTCAAGAGAGGATCGCGTATTTAGAAACATTGTCATCTTCTTTACGTTCTGTACATTCTACATTTTTCGTTTTCCACTCTCATATGGTTTAACCTATGGAATAAAATATATTCCTTTTTTTTTGCTTATTTAGCACATGTTATTTAATTATGCGCTTGAAGCTATTACATAAAATTAGTTTATAAGAAAGCGTAGTATTTATATGTAAGTTGTTTTATAAATTGACAGGTCTACGAATCTCCTGTTGCAAACGGATTCAAAGATCTAGGCCTTTAATTTGTAGGAAGGAAAACTTTTGACTTAACCTTTTACTAAATGCACATTACTATCGGACGTAGCAGAATACCGGATTCAAGATAGTTGGTTTTTTACATACAAATATATATTAACAGGAAGTGCAAGCAGCTATTACCAAGCCAACTATTCAGTATAACCAATATACTTTATACGAATGAAGGGATCATTACAGGAAAGCGTTGAGTTTCGGCAAAACAAGGGTTAAAACATTCTCATCTGCGCTATGTACAAAATTAAATTCGCAACTTGTAAAGTACATTAAAGAGTCTCGGTATAAACGGTATAAATTGAAATTCCCAAGACCCAAAATTTACGGTTAATCAGACAATAAAAACGATAAATCCGACAAAAAAATCGGTCAAAATGACATCGTTTAAACGCAGAAAGCAGTAAAATGTGGTTGGGTTAGTCCCTATGCCAATAGTTTCTACGCCCCTACAAAGGTTTTATTAGCCTGCCTTGACTTAACGAAACAAATCGTCATGTTACTCAAATTGCAGGTTGTTGTTCAACAGGCCACTAGCTGTGACAGTCGACGACTAGGTGTGTTGTTGTCGTTCTTTACTCAGAACGAAGGATTGTTGCACGAGTACGGATGTTAAAATGGCTTACCTCAAAGGAAAATTCGAATTGAATGCTGGGCGTTAGAATGTTAATAAGTCTATTTTAAGACCGAGTAAGCTAAGCAAAGTAGTGAATTCAGCCATTGCGCGAAATTTTTTGTTTTTGTTGAATCGAAATTAGTACTTACAAAAAGCAAACAATTGTAATTAGAATTTTTCTTTTTTTGTGTTGATCTATTTCTCATTCGCTATAATTGTTTACTAA
This sequence comes from Glossina pallidipes, assembly GCA_000688715.1. Lineage (NCBI taxonomy): Eukaryota > Metazoa > Arthropoda > Insecta > Diptera > Glossinidae > Glossina > Glossina pallidipes. The sequence continues at coordinate 88,439 of KK500187.1, read as the reverse complement.
CACTGTATGAAATCCCTAGGGATTATTTCTCGTTTAATCTAAATTCATATGTTTTGTTTTATTCAACCGGTGCTGTCTGCATATATACCTGAACGTAAAATCATACGGAGAGACGCGAAGGCAGAGGGAACACATAACATAATAATAAATAAACTTGAACAAAACTTGAATTAAAAAACTACTTTTGATATCCCATGCGTTTATACAAGTTAAATAAGTTGAAAATATATATTTGCTATAACCACTTACGTTAACATTGTCATTAATATAAGGAACCAACAACGATTTGTGTTGACCATTGATCGCAATCAAAATGTAAATACTAGTAAGCGGAATACCACTAAAATAATCTCTTTCTACAGTTCTTTTTCTTAGCTACAATTTTCTTATAGCTAATGAAAATGGAAAGAGTTATAAGAAGAGATAAAAAAAAGTTTGTCGGTATAATACGAAGGGAGATATTGCTTTATGCAATTAGTACTTTCTTTTTATACCAAACTTTCACATATACATTGATACATGGTAATAGATATAGAACATTAAAATGTAACGACACCAAATAATTCGGGAGAGCAAGGGGCGCAAAAACAAAAAAGAAGAAACTGCACGAAGAAGGGTGATGCTTTTCTGCTGTGTTATTTAATACTGAATCTTATCTTTCATAATTATTATATTTTATTTTTATATATTTCAAAATTTTAAAATAAAACAGAGAAATAAAAATTTTCAATTATAACAACGTATTAAGAAAACAATGTATGAAAAGAAATATAAATGCTACAATTTATAACGTAAACAATAAAAGGAAATAAATTCAAAAAAGACAATAAAATTTTGGACCTATAGAAATTAAATTGTACTTAAGTTTTGTTTATACGGTAAATCTGCTGTGTATATATATCTGTATACACACATGTATATATACATATTCACATAGAAGACGTACATATATATACATATATATATATATGTATATATATAATGTTATATTCTAAAATTTTTTTACCTTTCAAGGGAAAGGTACCAACCTGCGTGCAAAATCTTCTAATGTTTCCACTAAATTTAAAGTCGGTATCTTCATTTTTGCAACCAGGCGTGAGGCAACAACAAACACCGCGCAGACACACAGCCATGCAGATGGGCAGGCATGACTAAATCAATTCAGAATTTCACGCTGATCAAGAGGATATATACTTTATAAGGTCTCTGAAGCTTTCTTATGGGTGCTACATACATAATGGTAAAAAAACAAAATGAGTACACCCACATCTTACTGCGGTGGGTATAAAAACGTTCAAAAAAGAATACAAAAAAAACTTTCAAGAAACATAAACAGTAAAAACGCTAAGTATGCCAGATAAAACACACTCATATGAAGTAAAAAGGAAAACAAATAGAGCCTTGGCATGCTTGACTAGAAAAGTGATAGAAAGTCGCCACCGGCTACTCAATGGTAAGATTGAACCACAACGATGCTGTGAAAACCGTGTAAGATTAAAATCATAGATAAATCTATTAATTTATGTATTTATGTATTAAATTATGTATTCATGTATTTCAAACTTTGTGTGAGGAAAACAAAAAAAAGTAGAAAATAAGTATGCTATTACATCACTGCTTATGCAGTGGACGTATTGGTATTGAATATTGGCGTAAGGACATGGGACAAATCAGAAACAGAAGAGAATAGTAACATGGGCAGACAGGTTATGTGACAATTATTGAACAGACGAAGCATCTAACAACATTAATGCATAGTTTAAAAGAATGTAATATATTTTTTTGTTTTTGTTGTAATATGCAGCGACCTAACCAGGCAAGCCCCAGTTTAAATCATTACAAATTATATATGTATAAAATTGAAAGCACCCTAGCACTTATGCAAGTGAAACTGACTAAAAATATGTACATATACGCATTGAAACATAGTTCATGGATGTAGCCGAACATTTACAAGCTACATTCACTTTAGCGCTATAGACGCAATATAGTTCTTTATAACATTGTATGAATGAACAAAATGGTTGAATGTCTTATTATTTTCATACACCATTAACCATAAAATCTGAAAAAAATTATACGCTCGCCAATTTGTACAAGCGTAAGACATTCTCAAAAAAGCGTAATATTTAAGTCGTAAATAAATGTCTCAATAATTTATTCATTTATTTATTCAATCATATATTTTATTTATCTACGCATTAAACTCAGCTAGAATAAATTAGCAGCAGAAATCAATTGACTCTTGCAAGCAAATCTTATGCTAATTATTACTAAAACCTAATACAAAGTATATAAAGAGAAGACAAAAAAATGTCGAAGGAGAGAGAGAAAAAAAGGAAAAAAACATGTACACATTTAGTACACAGTCACACCCGCAATCCTTACAGATCCGAGTTGTGAGTAAATTTGCAGATCATTGCAAACATGCAAAAGTTTCGCAACCGATAATAGCAAACAAGTTCAGTTCATTTTCGAATGATACTAAGTAAATTTCAATACGACATAGGCAATTCGCGCATGTTAAGAAAAGTTGATTTGATAGAATTTAAAGCATCCGATATTGCGATTAAGCTCATAGATATCATTTAAATTTTTGCAAAGCACTGTGAAGGGATTGAAAAGCTGTATCTTGTATTGAAAAATTGTATCTACGTTGACTAAGCTTTCTGAAAATAAAGTTTCTGCAGAAACGATTAGGACACATTAACGTTTACTTCACCATGTAATGTAAAAAGCTAATATTTTTTATTAATTTAATTAAGAAGGAAATACTAATAATAAATCTACGGTTTTCAAGTGACGGAAACGTAAACAGATGCAATCTTTTTTTATAAAGTGGCAAAGACGCAAACAGATGCCAATCCAAATTCCTAAGGGCAAAGAGCCGGAACTGCTTTTGAATGAATTCTATCTACACAACATCTATAGAAAGGAAACCACCCAACGGAGGCGCACTCAAGCATTAATCTGAGTAAGCTCGTGTACAGCTTTCTCATAATATGCGGAATGTTAAGCTCTTTGCACGAAGGTTTAATGAAATCTACCACCGCCCTAACTTTACCTAAAGAGAGCTCAATGTGCAAACCGTATATCAGATGTTCATTTGGCGACCATACAGTCTGAATGATCACTATAAGATCAAGTGACTTGCGGTGAATTAAAGTTCTCGAACATTATGACAATCTCAGTAGTTTTTGACGTTTCGGCTTCATCACGAAAAAAGTTGCTTTTTGTAAACGGAAATATTTACCTTTAGAGGAATATAAAAACAAGACACATATAAACGTTAATTGCTAACTTTCAAACGAGTTGGAAGTATGTCCTTTATTAAAATTTTTTTATTTCCAGCCGGAACTAATATTTTAAGGGCGAGATAGCTCTAAGTTGCAAAGGAGGCAATTTGAAAATGTCAACACGGCTAAGATTAACAGACAGGACTTTCGCAGCAAAGCAAATCTTTATATTATTACATGATGTGTCCGTTGCTAGCCTCGACATATATATTGCTTTCCGAGACGATACTGTTGTCAAGGAGACATCATCGGTAGAACGAATATTAGGAATTGAGAAAAACGAATTTTCAATTAAGGAAAGGACAAAGGGAGTTAATTTACTTGCTTGTGCAACTTGTGCAAGTTGGGACTCGGACGATGTCCCGGTAACTCTGGGGAGAGATGAGCATTTATTATATTTGTTTATATTTTTTTAAGTTTGGACTCAATGTGACTATTGGGGGAAGACCTCTTTGCTACATCGGCATACATGATACGAGACTATTCGACTTATTAGTCTTATCAGCTAAATTCTCGGTGGGAGAAATGCTGATGTTACTTAACGGCAAACATGGAGCGCTCCATAGCTTCAATGGGTGTGGCGATGGCAAATCTTCGCTGCCGGTAAGGAAGTGGATTGACCAACATGCCTTGATATAAGCAAGAACGTGTGCGAAGGACAGTAAGCTACGCTACATATTGGTCTCACACGCTTCAGGAGCGCCTGAGTGCCCTAAGTAGCGGCACTCATCGAACACCGATTTACTAGTTTCAAACTTTCTGCAACTGTCGTGGGTGATTTACAAATTTCTGAAAAACATTTTCTATGAAAAGCTTATAAAAATCTATGTCTCGTTTCCTACAGTCAGGTCATGACCAATGTAATCTTTTCGTTGAATTGAGGAATGTGTCTGCAGCTCGAACGGTAATACCTGAATATTTCGCGTAACAGCATCGCTCACAACGACTGCTAAAGCCAGCAGATGCAAGGTGCGCTTTGGCGGGCCATGATGTAAATAAACATTCCATATTAAAAGAATCAGAAAAAATAGAAGTTCTGAAGAGAAAAAAAGGCAAAAAACAAAGTTTTTCCAACTATTTGTAATGTTTTCCTAAAAAGCACAAAATTTCGAATATTAAAAACTGCAGACAAAGACAAAACTGACAACGAATATTTTTGGAAAGCAACATCATATCAAGCTAAGCAAAAAACAAGAAATTCGAAAATAATCCAGAAGCACAGCAAGGAACAAATTATCTTCCAGCCTGCAATTTCTACTTAATGTTATTTAAAATGACACTACCCAGAAACACTTGAAAGGGGTGACCACGAGCGTAATCCAAAACAAGACGAGTTAGTTAAAAAAAGGAGGCAGTTTTTAATGAGAGCGCCAATTGCCGACAGCAAAAAACAGTTCGATGGATATAAATTACAAATACAGTTCAATTATCATTAACTTTTACTATTATTTAAGTTCATAACCTTTTAATATAATACAATAAAAAGATATTCACAAAGCTTATAGTCACAAGAAAAAAACCCGACGCGCGTTAAGATTTACCAAGGAAATAGCATAACTAGTCTTCCAATTGTAGGGGAAGTAATGAATATAACATAACATAAAGGAAATAATGGATTACCACAAAGTATATCGGCACAAGGCGGAATTCATTTAGTGTATGAGAGGCATTAATATTTAAGACCAGAAAGTAATCCGAATATATCGTTTTCTAAAAAACTAACAGGCGGAAATGTACCGTATTCATTCAACTCATACCTCATTCACGTCGGCCAACCAATTGAAGGTTCAATGCGGTTTTCTCGGAATAGTCAAGAATAAGTCGAGAATCTTTACGATTTTCACAGATTTCGAATTTCCATTATGCAAAACGTACTTTTGAAGACTTTAAGTCTATCGTTATGTGCCCAAGATCAACTTAAATTCTCGTGAAGGAACATAATTAGAACAAACATTTTCTCTCAGAGATTTAACTCATGCCTCACTTTGGACATAATGTGTAGTACAGGAGTTGTTACATTAATACCTTTTAATATTATTAATTTTGTTTCGATCTGACCTCAGTTGCATGTTGACGCATTATACAACAAATAAAACGCGCAATATAATGGCCGCGGACAGTGAAAATAAAAGAGTTCATTATGCGTAACAAACATGAACGCGTTGACGTCATACGTGAGATTCCAAACGATATCAGCTAATATATTTCTGGGTTCGTAAAAATGTTGGTTTATAATCTCAAGCAAAGCATTAAACTCCGTCAATAAAGTGCGGTGATGGCTATGCTCCGGCAAAACGAAAGCGTTTTCGTGGGTTTCAGATACGCAAAACCTTCAAATCAAATTACTTAAATTTATATGTGACAGTTCTGTACAGCGTATGACAGTTAGGTATAGAAATAGTAATAAAACGAAAACTGCAGAATTAACTTGTCATACGAGTTTCTTGCACTCGGTTCTTTGCCAATTGGCGACGAGAGTAATTCGGTTTATGTATTTGTTAGATAAATTCGGTTTATGTAATTGTCAGATAAATTAAATATAAATAAGTATAATATAGTAAAGCAATAAGGCCACAGTAAATGAAAATAATGCACAACTCTTAATTTTTTATAATACAACACATTTCAGAGGTTTTTCTCCAACAAAAGAAGAGTGGCATATTTCAAAAGTGGGGCTAGACTCACCTTTGTGAAATAAATGATGAAGAAGATAATATCGAAAAAGCCATACTACTTAAGTCTAATGGAAATGCTGCTTATTTTACACTCACTCTACAATCAACTGTCATAATTCTACAGAGAACAATGACGAAAGAGTTGCCGAATGGTCCGGCAGAGTAAAATAGTTAGCACTGTATTGTAAATTTGGCGAGCACTCAGGGGCATTCGTCAAAGACAGATTCATAATCGATTTACGAAACGATTTTCATCAAGTTATGTGAAGAGGATGATACGCTTACTTTTCATGATGCATTTAAAAAGCGTTGATCATCGAAACGAAGATTTCATCTAATAATAATAGCGTTGACAATCATGCTAACTGCTTTAATAAAGTAAGCCTTAACAGAGAGAAAGCGATAATAAGAATAAAACCAAACCAGAAACATGAATTACGCAGACACTGCGGTTGGAAGAGCCAGG